>JABWIB010008365.1:23686-34412 GCA_016617825.1 Platyplectrum ornatum | reverse complement strand
TGGGGTCATATATTGTATAGGGAGCAGGGATGGGGTCATATATTGTATAGGGAGCAGGGATGGGGTCATATATTGTATAGTGAGCATGAACAAGGTTTATATTATAATACAGTATAGTAATGCAGTAAGTACAGTTCTGTCCAGTAGAATATACACCTAGTATAGGGAATCAGACCTGTTAATTTTAAGTAGAGAAAAGGCCCAATAAGCCACAATCTTATTTACCTGGGTTATTATTTCTGGCTGGTGTGTATGAAATACGCCTTCCTAATGATGATCGAGCTTCATCGTTCTCATAAACGATAGGATGCCTAACAATGAATAATCCGTGCNAATTNCNCCTCTCCACCTCATCAGGGACAGCCTGACGCTTCAATAGCTATACATAAGCCGTGCATGTCTGGTATCACCAGAACCGGACCGAAACAAGCAATATTAATATGGACTGAGATACCTACTCAGGGGAAGATGTATGAATTATCATATCGTCATCATCATGTTCCAGTGGATGTCCCCCTGACATCGGTTCGCACTTCTTACTGGCTGCAGCCAATCAATCATGGTCCGGGATGGGGGGGGGGGGTATGCCACTTTTCCTACGCCGAGACTGCGGCCAAAATCTCTGAATATATTCTGCTTTTGTTTTATATTATATATTCCGTTTTGTTTTAATTGGCTTGTATGACTCTACTTATCATTGTAACCCTTTACTCCTGTGTTTCCCCGATAATAAGCCCTACCCCAAAAATAAGCCTTCGTGAATTCCCCAGGACTGTCCCCAGGGGGGGGACATGATGGGGAATAAAAGCAGGACTGTTTATATAAATCTCTGTCAATGTTAATTAAAATAAGACCTACCCAAACAAAAAATATGGTGTTTTTTGTTTGGACCAAAAAAAAAAATAAGACTGCGTCTTATTATCGGGGAAACATGGTATTTCTCTGTACTTTTACTATATTCATAATATTGCGTTATTTAGCCTGTTCATATTGCTCTGAACTCTAGCCTTTGAAGGGGATGTGTTACCACTTAAAGCTCCTGAAAATATTGTATTGATTTACATGGTGAATATCTGAGTTGTAACATTCCTGGGGTTTAGATCACAGGGTGATAGATCCAGATATTGCATAAGTGGGTGGGTTCATGTACATGTGGTGGCAGCTGTGAAGTTATGGTAATATGTGTATTAGACAGCTGAGAGGTACTATATGGCACCCGCAATCCCCTCTGTGTGTTGTGTATGTCAGACATTGGTATATTAACTGGGTCACTCCTGAATAGTTCTGTTCTTTATATTGTCCCTCGTCTCTGATAGATCCCTGTTATTGTGCATTACATTACTGTGACATTACTAATAGTCTCACACACGCCATTGTAAACAGTCCCGTTTATTGTCAAGTATAAAAGAATGATCAGCACCATACAGTACTTACAATAAGGAGCAGAACGCGTAATGCCCATTATGATTGTGGACGTGGCTACATAGCTTCCTTTAAAAACAAAGTATAAAGTGTCTTTCAGAAAATAAAAAAATTTTGGTAAGAATAATGAGTTGCGTGAGGACGAGCATAGATGACAAACCCTATAAACAGGAGGGGACAGGAGCCACGCTGTAACTTCTGGATGCTCAGTGACCGGGATATGATGAATGATTGGTGGGCTATATAGGTGACAGCATAAGGGTTGGCAGTGATTGCTGGTAAAGGGAATGGAATAAGCCCATGTAATTAGTGGATGAATCTATGATCATAGCCCCTGGAGCAGATCCATAACTCCACCAGATCCTAAGCCTGTATCTGGAGTCCTACGCATGTGCAGGGAATTTGATAGGACATAAGGGCTAAACGTAGATTAAATCGTGGGATTGTCACATTTCTGTTTCATTCTCATTGTATCCAGACATCCCACAAAAGAATATGCCCATGCTTAAAGTGTGTCTCCGAGGCCTGAGCTGTTTCCAGGTAATTGAATACTAATACCCCGTTCACACGGACTACCCTGGTAAATCTGCTTATAACGAGCAGGGTTGTTAGCTGTGGATCTGAATTACCCTGGTAATTAACCCTGTTCACAGTGCTGAATTACCCTGGTAACTCACAAACTACCCTGGTAATTCACAAACTACCCTGGTCAACACCGTTCACACTGAACCAGGGTAGTTAGTAGTAATCTTAGCGCCGTTCACACTGAGCACACTACCCGGGAAGTTGACTGAATTACCCAGGTAATAGCCCTCTGTGTGAACGGGGTATTCGAGAAACTATACATGAAAAGCGCCCTCATATCACACGAGAGCCGCTTCCTCATAGACGCCATTCAGCGCACATATTGAACGGTTTGGGGTCCCGCGTCCCCCCCTCTATCAGTTCGATTGGTCCACTTTCGCCGGGAGGAAATTTCAGGTTGAACTTTTGTAGAAAGCTGACAAAGAAGATGAAGATTTCGGTCTTTGCCATCGCCTCACCGATACATGAACGTTTACCTGTCATGAAAAGGGGACAGTGTCATAAACAGGGTAATAATACAAATACAAGTCGTATAGCGGTGACCCATCCATGTAATGCTGCTCCGTCCACTGTGAGTGCACATACATTGCACAGAGGGCAGTAGCAGCCACAATACACATTGAATGTCGTATAATCTCAGGGGGTTCCTTTACCTGCTCCAAATGGTAGGTGGGCCTCACTTTTCACAAGCTTGCCGTTCTCATCCAGGAAGCGCTCAGGGTTGAACTCGTGCGGTTTATCCCAGTATTTTTTGTCATACAGGGCAGAATGTAGAAATGTGATGATCTGCGTGTCCTGCAACGAGAGATGTTCAGAGTGCTCAGTGATATATCCCAATATCTCGTGCTGTATTCATATCTCTGCTCTGCTCCTCCTAAATAGGTTCCTTGGCCATTTCGTAGTTATTAAGACATGTTCTAATTACCTGATACATTGGGTTTATTATGTCATACCAACATTCTCCAGAGAGGTCACTGTGTAGCCCAGTCCTTAGCTCAGGTGTCTGTTCCCTTATGGATAGCACCTGACACCTGGGCTTAAATTGACTAAACTGCAGGATTGAAAAATTAGGGATGTCGCCCATAGCAACCAATCAGATCTGAGATCATGAAACTGAAATCTGATTGGTTGCTATATGCAAAATCCCCACTTTTTGAAACCTGCAGTTTAGTAGATTTAGGCCCTGGTTATGAAAATGTTGCATCTTCCAGTTCACCTTGCTGGCTTATTAAACATCAAACGCAGACCTTGTTTGGGCTCAGCCTAGACTGATGTTTTTTGGACTTTGCTGTTACCTTTTGCTCAGACCTCGCCCTTCTGGTTATATTATTTTATTGCTATTGTTCCTGTGTGTCATAGCCATATCTTTATTATTTATTCTGCTGACTTCTGTGTACCTTAGATTGCTTGACACCTGTGTTTATTGATCTCCAGGGCCTAAATTTACTAAGCAGGGAGATAAAAAAAAAGGTGCGGATGTTGCCCATAGCAACCAGATTCAAGCTCACATTTTCAGCATGTTTGACCATTCATAAAAATGGAAGCTGCAACAGTCACTAATACATATCCCACTCTCATATCCAACCACAAACCACTCTCCCGACCTCACCAAGCTCCAAACACCTCTGAGGAAATTGCCCAGGCACAAGTTTATATAGTGATTGACACATAAATATTATGTGCCATAAATTGCATTCCATTACCAATAATTACCAGTAACAAGACTTCTAATTCACCATGGTGATTTCTTTATGTGAATTCGCCATGTCGATTTTATTGCAATTCGTCAGTGTATCCATCAGTTTAGTGCAATATCACCTGCCGAATACCCGTTTTTTCGTCAATGGATATCGTCAGCATTCGTCAGACATTACATATCGTCAATAGAAATCGTCACTTACTGAATACTATACATCACCAGTCACTGACGATTTCAGACGATATGAAATCTCAGCAGAAATCGTCAGTTAGTGAATTCCCCCCTTGCACCATTATACTTATTTAGGGGCGTAGTATGAAAGGAATCAGTGTCACATGGAATTACTAGGGGTTCACCCTCTCACCTTGGGTATAGTGTAGCCTTTAAATTTGATGTCAGTCAGCGCAGCATGAGGTAGACCATTAGGGACGATGCTTCCGTATCTCTGCACCTCGTGAATGACGGCGTCGGTGTATGGCATAGAGGAGCGGTGCTCCAGGGAAGGAGACTTCTCCGATCCGAGAATATTATCGATCTCCGCCTGAACTTTCTCTGCAGAAAAAAACATCATTAGACATTTTCTGGATTTGTCTCGTGCGTCCTCCAGATTCTGAGGCTCTTCGGGGCAGACTGGCTTGATAAGCAATGACTGTAAAGCCACGTAGAGAGGCTGTGCTATGCTGCACGAGGAGGAGTGTCAGCCGAAGCTCCAGCGATGGGATCAGTCTGGACTGGCGGTCCACAACATTGAAAGAAACACAGTCCAGGTGTACAGCCATGATCTCATCTAGTTAACATTATAATGCACATTAAAGGACAACATCCAGGTTTTATACCATATCATACCCACACCTATTCCCTATGGCCCTCCCAAGGGACAGCAAGACAGGGGTGCAAAAGGTTCCTTACTCTGAATTTCAGGATATTCCATCATGAACTTCAGGGCCCAGCGAATGGTGGAGGACGTGGTCCCGGTGCCGGCGATGAACAGGTTAAAGGTGGTGAGTGTCAGGCTGTCCAAGGTGAAGTGCGAGTCCGGGTTACCAGCCTCCTGAGGATATAATGGGACATGGGTATACTTATTACACGTACAGGTATTCTCTCACCATGCTGCATGCTGGGAAATGCTGGCTGCAACTTTATTTTTATGCTGCAAGCTTAGCTTATAAATCATTTCCGGAAGACTCATGGATAGACTCCCGGGACCCAGACTGGGGCAGTGGTTTATATACATTACTGTCTCAGCCCCAATTAGTAATATGAATGGGTAAAGCTTAATGCCATGCCTCCAGGGGGCGGGGCTTCAGGCATTATTTGCATAAATGACTCCCTTTGTCCTCATGCTGCTGTCTCTTAGTTTCTCCCGGTAAGCCCTCAATCCTGGCTCTGATATCTCAATGAATGTATGAATGGACTTCAATGGGAACCTGACATGAAACACACTTCCATCCTATGGTAATGTACACTCCCCCCGTACCTCCTGCATCTTATTCAGAAAGCTGTCCACAAAGTCCCGCGAGCAGTTGGGATCATGGGACAAGATGTGGTTATCGATGAGGACCCGCAGGAAGGACTGCAGCTGCTCTCCATTCTGGAAGATCTTGTTATGGTCTCCGGGCAGCCAGCGCAGGATTTCCGGGAACGCGTTGTACAGCTGGGAAATTAGAGCACACCATAAGCGTTCATTTACCATAATATGTAATCATTGGCCCCAATCCAGGGGTGAACGCAACTCTAAAGGTTTTGTGTGGCCCGTAGTTCTGTGCGCAAAACTTGTCCGGGCTGTGTGTTATATAAAGGTGCATGTAACTACCTGTGTAATACAGCACAATACAGATACATATACAGTGTGTGAGTACAGGGTAGTACACTGTGATGTGATGTAACTGGAGGATATGATTAATGTGACACCTGTACCTGTGATACCTGTGTAATACAGCACAAGGCAGATACATATAGGGTGTGTGAATACAGGGTAGTACACTGTAATGTGATGTAACTGAAGTTCCTGATTAATGTGACACCTGTACCTGTGATACCTGTGTGATAAAGCACAACGCAGATACATATACGGTGTGTAAGTACATGGTAGTACACTGTAATGTGATGTAAATGGAGGATATGATTAATGTGACACCTGTACCTGTGATACCTGTGTAATACAGCACAANGCAGATACATATACNGTGTGTNAGTACANGGTAGTACACTGTAATGTGATGTAAATGGAGGATATGATTAATGTGACACCTGTACCTGTGATACCTGTGTAATACAGCACAANGCAGATACATATANNGTGTGTNAGTACANGGTAGTACACTGTAATGTGATGTANATGGAGGATATGATTAATGTGACACCTGTACCTGTGANACCTGTGTAATACAGCACAATGCAGATACATATANNGTGTGTGAGTACAGGGTAGTACACTGTAATGTGATGTANATGGAGGATATGATTAATGTGACACCTGTACCTGTGANACCTGTGTAATACAGCACAATGCAGATACATATACNGTGTGTGAGTACAGGGTAGTACACTGTAATGTGATGTAAATGGAGGATATGATTAATGTGACACCTGTACCTGTGATACCTGTGTAATACAGCACAATGCAGATACATATACGCTGTGTGAGTACAGGGTAGTACACTGTAATGTGATGTAAATGGAGCTTCTTATTAATGTGATACCTCTGTCTGAATGTGACTGTAAGATGATAGGAAGTAAGATGGCAGATTCAGATTTAGGCATTATTGCCTTATTATAGTATTACAGGTGAGAGATGATGTTTCCAGCACAAGTGTAATAACAGTGTAACAGTAACGCTGGTCAGTATCTGTGTACAACATGCACCAATAATAGAAAGCCCACTTTGCTGATGTCTTCTTCCGGTCTGAAGGCCTCAGGGCAGACGTGATTTTTCACACTGTGCGCGAGTTCGTGTTAACCAATCAAAATGCATTCTGACCCATACACACTTTAAACAGAAGAGTCAGGCTATGTTCAGAGGATGTTCCTTCTTCCCTCTCTATTTCAGAAATGTCTGGATCTTAGCGGATCTCTCCGAATCCTTAGGAAACCTCTTCCATGGACATGTGACGCCTAGACCGATGCTATTACATAAACTTCTATAATATCGAGTCCATCTCAGAATTAAGGACAAGGACCTCTCGAGTGTTCTCGCCCATCCCTGCTCACCTGAAATCCAGGTCTCCCCAGGAAGGTGAGGTTCTCACCGATCATTCTGTGCAAGGTCTGGAAAGTCTCATCTTCAGTATCGAACCGATCTCCAAACACCGTGGAGCAGATGACGTTGGACACGGCAGCCGTCACCTCCGGGCCGGGATTGAAAGGTTTTCCTTCACAAAACAACGATGTTGACCTTACTCTCCCAGAATGTCCAGGAGAGTGGACCAACTTTCCCACTTTAGGCCACCAAACCTCTCAACTTTCCCCAAGCCAGAAAGCCCCTTACCATTCCTCGCCTTGAAGAGGTCCACCAGGACTTTGGCCTCTTCATTCACTCTTTCTTCGATGCTTTTCTTCCCCATCCCAAAATTCCTCAGGGTGGACAAGGAGAACCGTCTTAGCTGATACCAGTGAGGTCCATTGGAGAAAACCAGTCCTATAACAAGGAGGCACCAAGAAGTATATTATAGGGAATACTGCTACAAAGTGGAGACTCCTAGTGTGTAATACGTGCGTAACTCAACATGTATAGGCCATTAAGCCTGAATCCAGTCCACTGGTATAGAGTCTAGTAATCCGAATCATTTACAAGGCAGAACCTCAAAGTGTCGGAGCCCCTAATGACATTTCCCTTCCAGCGAGTATTTACCTTTTCCTTTAGCAATCCTCTGGAAAACCGGCAGCACCGCTCTCCCGCTGAAGTCATCCGCCTGTCCTAGGAGCGCCTCCTTTAGGGTATCGTAGCCGTACAAGACGACTGTTGGTTTCCACCCGAAGAATATGGTGTAGACGCTTCCATACTTTTCCCCGAGCTGCCAGAGGAGAAGAGAGACATAAGGAAGTGGCTTTAGCTACACTGACCATATAATGGCTGACTGATATATATAACACATGGGTAACTATCAACCATTCAACCTCCTACTGGTCTGATCTCCAAGGGTATGATGATGGGTACTGAAGTGATAGACTGGGGGATGAGTATCTCATGCTAGACTGGGGGTTAAGGTTAGGCTGTGGTTTGGATTAGGATGTTAGGGTTAGCCTGTCATTAGGGGTATGGTTAAGGTTCAGCTGTGGCTAGGGATAGGCTGGGGTTAGAGTTAGGGATAATGTTAGACTATGGTTAGGATTAGGCTGCCATTATGGTTAGGCTGTGGTTATGGTTATTATTAGGCTGCGGTTAGGGATAGTGTTAGGCTGCGGTTAGAGGTAGGGATAGGCTGTGGTTAGAGGTAGGGATAGGCTGTGGTTAGGGATAGTGTTAGGCTTTGGTTAGAGGTAGGAATAGGCTGTGGTTATGTATAGTGTAAGGCTGCGGTTAGGGATAGTGTTAGGCTGCGGTTAGAGGTAGGGATAGGCTGCGGTTAGGGATAGTGTTAGGCTGCGGTTAGGGATAGTGTTAGGCTGAGGTTAGGGTTAGCTGACGTTAAGGCAAGGTTTAATGCCTGGTATTTACTGTTAACAACTCTTAGGTCCATATAACCAGTAATAATACTATTAAAAGTCTTAATCCAGACTTCACAGAGATCACAGTTATATGCATGCAGCAGGCCCAGCAGAGGCTTATACATCCCTTATATATAAATATACAGAGCTATGGTTCAGACATCTGTACTGTCTAAATAGTCATACAACTGTATATGCCAGGGAGACAGCACTCACGAGCCACAGATGTATCAAAACCTTGTCGAGCGCCACACATGCGGCCTGTCCTACATGCACCAATCCAGAGATATTGTCAATGTTACCCAAAGGTGTGTACAGCTAAATAGAAACCATCCTTCCTCCGGTGCAGGGGGGTTATCCTGCCAAGATCAAAGAACAAATGTACTAAGAGTAAATCATCTCCAGGCTCCCTTACGTGGGTAGCCTGGTGATGGATCTGGTTATGGTTATACGCCATGCATTAACTGGTAGAGAGCATGTGTCAATGTGCACACTGGCTGCATGCATGTCCTGTGCATCTCACCTGTGTGAGCGTCTCATACGGAGCCTTCTTATTAATCTGGTGCAAATTCCCAATAATTGGCCACGGAGCAGGTCCCGGGGGAAGGTTCTGCCTCTTCTTCCATGAGTTTAGGAAGACAAAGACCAGGACGACCAGGAATCCGGCCAGCAGAGAGGACAGCATGGTCACGAGTGTCTACCCCTGCTTCTCTGAACTCTTATGTAGAGTGGAAGGAACTCCTCCCCTGTATATAAACTCTCCCCGGATGACGAGAATCTGCTGTAACATGACTGGGGATATTTACATTCCTCCTTCTCATATCAATTACTGGAAAGAGAACCTGACCAAACTTACTCCACTAAACCAGTGCAAATACATAGAGAGAAGCGTTTCCTTCCTATACTGTGTATACAGAGGCTGCCTTCTTACTGGGTGGATATAATGTCAAAAACAGATAAATAAGCAAATGTGTTGTATCCCATTTACAGAGACCCAGTGCTGTATGTACTAAGCTGCGGAAAGTGAAGATGTTGCTCATAGCAACCAATCATATTCTAGGGCAATATTTTACTTTTTTTAAAAAAACTAAAATCCACCTATCGGGACAAACTGGCAGGTGGGACAGCGGGACAGTCACTCAAAAGCAAGGTATGGATCTCTGCTTTGGGTGGTGGTTACTAGGATGGTCTTTGTATTATGTGGTGGTCATTAGGATGGTCTTTGTATTGGGTGGTGGTCACTAGGATGCTCTCTACTTGGCTGGAAGTCACTAGGATGCTCTCTGTATTGGGTGGTGGTCAGTAGGATGCTCTCTGTATTGGGTGGTGGTCACTAGGAGGCTGTCTCCATTGGTTAGTGGCAGCTAGGATGCTCTTTTCTTTGGCTGGTAGTCACTCTGATGCTCTATACTTTGGCTGGTAGTCACTAGGATGTCCTCTGCTTTGGGTAGTATTTCCTACAAACTGGGGCAAAGTTACACAATACCGGTTTGTCTGCTCTGAGCGTTTATTATGTTATACTCAGTAACTCGGGCAAATACTTCGGCTCTCATGCGGTTTATGGTTGCAGAGCATTGCATCAGTGACACCATTACTGCCCTATCTTCCTGTTGCTGCACTTAAATAATATTATTTTATATATATATTACCGTATATACTATAGGTAATACAGTATAATCACAAATTGATTCTGAATAATTAGAACAGCTAGAGACCTATTCAACTTCAAGTATATATCAAAGTTGGCCAAACTACATCTTAATTCAAATACGCAGGTACAATACATTTCACAAAAAGCTTTCCAGCTCATAAGTATAATAGACCGATCCTCCCAAATAGCATAGCTAAATAAAGATTTCANCCCCTCAGGGGCTAGATGCTACTATCAAAATGGCAATACGTTAGCATAAGATCAATAATCAATCCAGGCAAATTGGAATAGGCAGTAATATCGGTGAGGCACAGTGCACTGTGTCTGAACACTTACAGCACCCCTCACTGCACCCAACGCGCTTCACCTAGTGTGGTTTGTTCACGGGTGACGATCACAAAGGAAAGCTCTCTTGGAGCCATCATGTCTGTTATGTCAAAATAGGATCATATTATTAAGGAGTTCAGCCATTCATGCTCGTACCGGTATATACAAGCAGCCTATTCGCAACATTTGCAAAGACATTTGAATCAAGCAGACATATCACGTCGATCTATTAAGTCAGATGCTTGGTTGCATAGGGAGAGGAATGAGTGTTATACAGAGGGAAGTAGTAATGCCTCTCTATAGGGAGAGGAATGAGTGTTATACAGAGGGAAGTAGTAATGCCTCTCTATAGGTCATTGGTGCGGCCTCACCTAGAATACTGTGTTCAGTTCTGG
>JABWIB010008364.1:18338-28849 GCA_016617825.1 Platyplectrum ornatum | reverse complement strand
CCGCTTAGTAAATATACCCCTAGGTCCTTTATTTACTGTCAGTTGAAAAGGAATTGTTACTTTGTTAGCCAGACTCACTGCACCTCGCTGTACAATATTGGCTAATACTTATCTTCCATGAGGATGGTGATGATCTGCAAGGTGAAAAGCACTGCACATGCACAATGTGTGCGTCTATAGAGACATGGGCCTAAATTGCAGGGTGGTTAAAAGGTGGGGATGTTGCCCATAGCAACCAATCAGATTGAAGCTCCCAGTTTCATTTTACATACTGGAGAATGTGAGCTTAAATCTGATTGGTTGCTATGGGCAACATCCCCACTTTTCAATTTCCTTGCTGAGTAAATTTAGGCGATACTGTCAGGTAAGTTTGAATTTATTTACTTTTGTTTACCGGATTATTCATATAAATAACAGATAGAAGGAGGAAAAGGAAGGTATATAGGGAGACAGCTGGGATTTTTACAATAACACCTCACTTAGATGACGTTATTTTTAGTCATGGTTTGTAAATATAATTTGCTTCATTTTGATGCTATAATGGCTCCTCCACCGCCCTTACCAATGACGTGAATAAGTGGACCATTTGAGAAAATATATATTCTGGTTCTGGTTCCTGTAGCTTTCGGATTGTGTTCTTTTCATGTNACATAAAGCTGGATAAAGGTTATAGTAAAGTAAAACTGTTTCATTTTCATAATTTCAGAATTGTTTCATAACTGACTGGTAACTGGTAATTNGATCAGTGAAGTAATGAAAAACCAAAGTTGAAGAATAATGTACTAGTGAAGGAATGTGTGACACACAGGAAAGTATACAACATGTGAAAGAATACAAAANATACAATGTAGGTAACAGGGTAAAAAGCAACAATACATAGGAGAAAACTATTCAACTACTGTGGGAAAGGAACTGCTATGCCTAGGTTTAGACTTTCATCCAGAGACAAGGTTGCCACCTGGGTGGTAAACTACCGGCCTACCCGATAATTTTGCCAGGAGGCCGGTGCTGGTATTTTTCTTACCGGCAATTACTATTGGGGGGGGGGGGTTTCCACTTTAATTAATGCAGCTATAGCTGCCCTTGGAATACACAGAGTCACATAATATTTTACATTGTATTATATTATATATATTTTGCACTGTACCTGTCACCTGTGTGCACAGCGTTGTACCTATCCTGTTACCTATATACACAGCGCTGTACCTGTCACCTGTGTACACACAAATATATATATATATTTTTATTTTTTAAGATCCTGGCTGCTGGGCCAAAGAAGGTTGAGAAATTATCCCAGAAATTACAGAATTGCCAAAAGTTACAGAACAATAATTTCAAAAAACAGAATAATATTGAGACCCACAGACCAGTGTTATTTCAAATTTGTCCAATACACCAGTTTCATTTTGATCATGGTCACGTATCACATCGCACTGTCCCATCTGCTTATNGGAATCCTATTTATCTATACATAGATTATGAAATTAGTAGCAATTAAACTGTAAATCTTAAACAAACTGAAATACTGAGCTAAAGTAAAATATATAACAAATTAACCAAGAAGACATATTGAATCACCAATATTTTCCATTGTACATTTGTTAGAAAAAGATGAATATTAGTATATTCACATTACTTTAATGTACTTTACATTAAGGNGCAGATTTTGGCTGGGAAGGTGTTAATATGACTAAATGACTTCATCCTGTATACAGAGTTTGGTGTGTGTCAGCTCCAGCTGGTCTTTCCCATGTACTTCCTATACTAGACTGGCTTACAGCTTCCGGCAAACACATCTGGTTGCTTCATAATAAAACAAGGAGACATCTGGACATGACTTATCAGCCACATTTGTCCGGGTGGGAAACAATAGCTAAAGTAACCTATACGCATGTCAGAATGATTGTCTGACACCTTCTATGAATGGGGAAAACAGTCAATGATTCCANCACTGTATTCATACAGATTTTATTATTGTGCTACAACTGATAACAGTGGAGATAAGATATGGCACATGGAGAAGGGACAATCCACCATTTGAACCAACCCGATATCCTGAAATGATATCTGCAGTATTAGGTGACTAGTTCTTAGCTGCTCATGTAGATAATATATACTGTAGGGCTTTCTTCCTCAAACATTTCCTGGATGACCCCCTNCTGAGCTTCTGAGTAACAGTGTTAATGCCTCACTACAAGCTGAGGCTCTCAGGTTGCGACCAGTTGACATATGGCTACAGGTTCATCTCCGAGTCTCATCAGACCCAGCATAGCCCCTTGACAGGCGGGAAGCGGTGGGCTAATGAAGTGGGNAGTGCCTGCTGAGCTTTTGATGAGTGGGTATTATTGTGGGCTCTTTGCCACTCAAATCCAGCACATCACAAGCTGTCAGTGCTGATTAACCCATTCAGTGGCTGAGTTTTAATTTAGAGTTATGACTCATGGTGTGGAATATACAGATAAAATAAACTGTGAAAAGAATATGCAGCAGTAGAATGTAACCAGTGAAGTAATACCACCAGTAGTGGTAGATTGAGTGATTGAGAATGCCCTCCCCTAACCTGCATAAATCCCNACCCAGACCCGAATTTAAGGTAGCTGCTATTTGCATATATTTTTCTGCCAATACCTGTGTGTTACTTTGTGATGGTATTACTGAATGTCAACTGCCCTGTCTTTTTAGTTACTACCCCTGGAATAATTACCTCATTCAACAGTTTCTATCACATTTACTGGAGGAAATGTCACTTATACCCCGTTCACACAGAGGGCTATTACCTGGGTAATTCAGTCAACATCCCGGGTTGACTGAACTATCTGGGTAGTGTACTCTGTGTGAACGGTGCTAAAATTACTACTAACTANCCTGGTTCAGTGTGAACGGTGTAGGACCAGAGTAGGTTGTGAATTACCAGGGTCATTCAGCACTATCAACAGGGTTAATTACCAGGGTAATTCAGATCCACAGCTANCAAGCCTGCTCATTAAAAACAGATTTACCAGGGTAGTCTGTGTGAACGAGGTATTAATGAGTAGGGGCCGGATCCATACTTCACTACATACCGGATCCAGCCTTTCAGTATGGACAAGGGGAGGATGTTTTGTACGCTCATACAGACTTACGATACCAGACCCCTTGCTTTAAATTGTTCAGTGGCGACACCATTTAAATGGAGTTTGTCACACTTTGTTATAATATAAATGGACGAAGCAGAGATAGGTGTCATTCTAATGGACTCCACCTCTTTGAAAACTATTGTTATATCAACGTTCTTTATAATAAACAAGTTACTAGTAACAGTTTGTTAGTTTAAAACTTTTGCAGTTTCATGGATGACGTGATTAGTATGATTTTAAAGTATATTGTACTTTAATATGACCATTGTACATTAACATATTNAATAAATAAATAAAGCTAGAAAACAGCACGCAAGTCCAGATGCAATATCTCCATATTTTCCCATTCCACATAGCAAAGCACTTTCCATTTCCCATCNCATAGCTCCACCAATGGGAATAGCTCTACCCCCACTGTTAACTATGGTAAAAAAAAAAAAAGTACACTCGCATTGATTCATCAACGTATCTATCGTCTCTGTTAAACTCTCCAGTTAACATGTTAGTACAGCAGAAAAGCTCAGTCTACAAAGGGTTAAGCGATCTGGCTGTGTCTTAAGCGGGAAGGACAGGATAATGACAGTGAGCATTACTGTCATCCGGAGAAGTGTCAGTGTTCCGGAGAACAAAGAAATGGATGAAATTATACCCGGGCCTGATGCAAAATGGACTCATGTCAGCCATCATTATCAGTGAGTGTTAGCTGCACTTTTGTAGTTCAGCTTTAAGCACTTGTTTGCCATGAAGCACTTCATAGCAGTAAATTGGTTCTATCACACCCGCAGCTTCGGCCTGTAGCTTCATAATGTCTGTTTGCCGCAGCTAAGCAGCCACAGACAGAGCCACCAAGAGTGCTGGTTTGCGTGCAAACCATTGGGAAGCCTCATCCTTTAAATGGGAACACATTGCATTGTAACACAGCATGGTGATCCCGCTGACCTCCCTGTCATTTGGAAAGCTCATGCTTTTTAGAAGCCTACAAAAGCTCACATAGTACTAGAGCGAGGAATGTGGCTTGAATGCTGCACTCAGTTTTATGGCGGNTTTAGCTAACAGTACATGCAGTATGCTACATTAAAAATACGCGCAAATACCAATGTGGTTTAAAAATGGATTCTGCAAGTGGGTGCTGTAACGCACCAGTTTTGTCCTTTCACTGATATAGTCATAATAAATCATACATCATAATACATCATAATAAATCATACGTCCCTACTGTCTGGATTTCAGCAGGACGGTCCAAATGGAAGCTTTCCATCTGTATTCNCTCTGGTTGGGGGGCACTGGTCCCATGCTCACTCCAGGCCCTCTGCTGCNNGNTGGGGGGTGCNGGTCCCATGCTCACTCCAGACCCCGCGCTCACTCCAGGCCCTCTGCTGCCGGATGGGGGGTGCCAGTCCCATGCTCACTCCAGGCCCCGCGCTCACTCCAGGCGGGTCCTGTAAAGGTATTTAAACTTCCCAGCGATCCAAACAAGTGTGCAGGGTACTGTGATTTTATGTATAGTGGAAATGGTGGTTATGCCTTGCAGATAAATCAGGTCTCGATCAGGCTGCACAAATATAACTGGATCAAGAAATAAAATGNCATATCTTAAAACAACCGGTGACCTAGAATAAGCAGTATGTGTGTTCTCAAGAAACATGACAACTGTGCTCATCTATGCTTCTGGACTGCCTAGTCCTCATGGGAAAGCTGAGCAATCTCACTGCTGATAACACTCTTTTCTGTCTGATTGGTTTCTATGGGCAACATCCCCACTTTTCAATCTCCCTGCAATCTCCCTGCTCCCTGCCACCATCTCCTATTCATATCATCCAAAATAAACCATATGTTTCACATATCAGACCTATAAGCGATAACTCCTCATGTGCTTTCGCTCTACCAGTACACAACTGTGTAGACTTTGGGATCTTTGGCGTGAATGTCCTTTTCTGTATGTGAGCATGGAATCATGGTATTCTGTATTCATGAATACATTAGGAATGAATAAATGCACAATGTGTACTGTAAGCTTCACAGTGCAACCTATTGTTCTGCATCCCACCCTGCCGAAAAATGAAATGATTGTTAAAGAGTTAATTCATGCCTTACTATGGGACTTTTTGCATGTCAATAAAGAATTTATAAGGGGAAGAGAGTCTGAAATGCATGAAGCCTTTCATGTTAGCCTAGTGCAGTGCGTGTGCTGGAGAGGNGGCCACAGTAAACCACAGGCAGCTGTCATGGTGTATTGATCATCATGCAATTTCTCGGAGGCTGGAAACTTAATANCACAATCGGGCTGAGAAGAGTGACAGGAAGGAAGGAATGAGAGGAGTGTGAGGCTGATACTACAGAAATATTAGACATGAGAAAGTCTGCTAACAAAGCAGTTATATGATAGCATAGCACACTTGCACTTGAACTCATGCCAGCAACAACAGTTATACCTGACAGATACATAAGTCACATCAGTCTTCCAATGGCATCGCTGATGGGACAGTGCTNGAAGCTTTAGGAAATAGTTATATANACTGCTCTGCTCTCATTGTATCTTATTTAAAATGATCTGCTGCCAAAACCAAATTATTTATATATCAATGTATTAACACAAGTGCAGTGCAAATTGGGTTGTGAGCTCTTTTGGACTCCTATGATGTTTGTTGTATTGCTTATGAAGTAACATGGCTGGAGCTAAGGTCTGATCAGATTATGTAGCCCAGCCCCATTAATGAAAGTTTGGTTTATGAGTTGGGCCACTTGAATTTCATTTTATGTATATGACTGAATTGAGAAAATGGTGAGGACATATGAATTTATGTGGAAAAACATTACTTATTTATTCGCCTGGTCTGATCTTTGTATAACTAAAACTGTTTGTTCCACCCACAGCTGTCAATGAAAGAAGTTGGAGAAGATTTGCAGGAGCAGATGAACTGTATGATGGGAGCACTCCAGGAACTGAAACTTCTCCAGGTCCAGACTGCTCTCGAGCAGCTGGAAATTTCAGGGGAGCAAAACCAAAATATCAGAGAGAATCAGTATTGCCCTAATGTCACAGAACCTCCCAGGTCCAGGCGCGTGTCCAGGCAACAGACTGAGACGCCATGGNCAAGTGGGAGTAGTCTAGACAACAGTTTGGCTGGCAGCCGAGGGTCATTTTATGCAAGCTCGCTTAGCCCTGTACCCATGCCAGGCCAAACACAAGGTCATCAGGTATTGTCATTGAGAGGAAAAGAAATGAGAACAGAGCATGCATCTTCTTCTTCCAACTTGTCTCCAGTGGAGAGTAGGCCCATCTGTGAACCACAGTTCAGATCTTCCAACCTCCACAGCATGAAAATTACCAGTGGCCATTGTGACCCAGAACAGTGTAATGAGTTTGTAGGCGATGAGACGAATGATTGGACATCTTCCCTTATGTCACAGAGTCGAAACAGACAACCTCTTGTTTTAGGCGACAACATATTTGCGGACCTTGTTGGCAACTGGCTAGATTTGCCCGAGATGGAAAAGAAAGGAGAAAAATCCGAAACTCTTTTAACTGTCAGCAGATCCCAAGAGATATGCAAAAAGTTATCCCTGACAGCGAATTTCTTCAAAAAGTTCTTAAGAAGTGTGCGACCTGACAGGGATAAGCTTCTTAAGGAGAAGCCTGGTTGGGTACATTTTGAAGATCAAAAACATCAGATATCCAAGAGAAGCAAAAAGACTAATAAACCAAAAAGCGTATTCTATTTTCCCCAGCAGGCTGACATGAAAAGCAACATGGAAAAAACAGGCAAAAATAATGGGAAACGTATTGAAATACCTAAAGTATACCCTAAAAAATCCCAGAACGAAGATGAATCCATGTACATAGGGTTTGACATGAACACAGCAGTCTGGGTGTAAGCAGGACAATTCCTCACTGTCTGATCTAAATTGAGGGAACATTATTTCATGCACATTGTTGATGAATATGCCTTGATAAAGGACTATAAAATAATATCTAGTCAGCTGGGCTGAACTCTGAGAAGGGTAAATTGATTTCTTGTATTTTTTTAATATATGTTTTATACATTTTAGGAAACCAAGCTGGTTCTTGGAACAAAAAAAAACAACCATTACGATCGACTTTTAACAAAAAGCACACTTTAATGATCTGCTACACAATGTTTTTCGACAATCTGCCTATAATGGGTTTACACGTAGCTGCGTGGAAATGTCAGGATTCCAGGCAATTATGCATCTATACAAAAGATTTAGTGCAATTATAGAACAATGTAAATGACCTGTTATTTAGACTAATCTCAAACTTGACGCATATCCAGCTGAGCCATCATAATGAAGGCATCCGNGCAGCTCCAGGATCTTTTAACTCTTCTCCTTTTACATATACATAGCCGTTTTGGAGAATATCTATTTTTGTTGAACATGGATAAAAGGGTGGAAGAAAGGTCACCACAGTCCTAAAGGCAGGTGCAAGTCTCCGTAATCCTCACTGCTATCCGGGCCAGTCTTTCCAGNAATTACCTCAAGCCCACAGATCATCTCCACAGATCATTGGAACGTATAAATGTAACAGAGAACAGTTACACTGGATTAAAATGTGTTACATTCTACTAAACTATTTGATGGTTATCATGGACTTTAAGNCATTATCATGTACAAGGAGCAGCCCAGATGGTTCGCATTCAGTACATTATAGACCATAGTTGCACTCTTCTGTAAACAAAACAAAAAGCACTTGCAAAACATAAAAGCATATATATTAGTTAATAGTGGAAAAGGGTAAGTAGTAAACACACACACACGTCCCTTGTGTCTCATTACCCTGTTTCTAAATATTATTGCTTACTACTCTTCTGGTACTACCCCGTGGCTTCAAAACAGCAAATGAAATCAATATAATTCTAAACAAGCCACCTAATAGGCCTGTGGTGTAGATGGCGTGTGGTATGGGTGTTAGTAGTAGTAAGATTGGTGAAGTGAGTTAATAGTATGTAAATTAGTGCAGTAGTGAAGGGAGCAGTGTTACACAACTGCAATATCAGGTGTAAAGTCTATGAGATGGATATATAGGGGTAATATGCAACCCTATAACCAGCATCTCACTGACCTCTACACTTCCTCCCTTTCCAATGGGAACAGTGCCAATTGTTTTCACAAGGTGTGGAGGGGAAGTACCATAGTTTCAGACCCTAATAGAGCTAGTGGTATAATGCTTCAAGCATTCTATATTCAATGTGACCACTGTGCATGTAAATCAGTGGGGCGAGTGACCCTATGGCACTGTGTACCAACACACTTCCACCACTTAAATTTAGACATATTTCATGTATATGGTGAGCACGGAAATAAACTTTTCTTATGTATATTATTTTTAGTGACAATGTTGACAGTTTGTATTGAGTGTTATGTAATGAATGTGATAGAGTTTCTAAAAATGTGTTGTGTCAGCCTTTAGAGATTTTGAAACTTTGTACCCTTCCGTGAGAAACCAAAAGCCAGCAACATAGGGGTTGGGCCTAAGCCCCTGAATGGGAAAAAACATGCATATGCTATGGATGGGTGCTCTCTTGGGACTCTCTTGGGATACCGGGAGAATTGCCCGTAATTTGGGAGTCCCCCGGGAATGTTTAGGAGAGTCAGCAACCCTGTTATATAACCATGTAAGAGGAAAGTTACAGCTGGGCAAACCCATGTTGAATTGCAGTGGTGATAAATTTCATCTGTGGGAAACAGTATTAGAGTTGAGAGATGATGTTTCTAGCCCAAGTCTAATAACAGTGTAACACTAGTGCTGGTCAGTATCTGTGTGCAATAAACAAAAACAAAATATTTCCCTTCATGCAACCAATAACATTGATTTTACCTCCCCTGCAATTCCATATGGTTTTGCCCTGTTTAGACCTAAGTTCAAAAAAATCCTGGCACAACTCTTATTTGCCACGTGCTGAAGAATGCATTCTTTATCTGTATTGCATACCTCCCAACATTGCCCCGCCCCGGTTCTGCATAAGCCCCGCCCCTTTTGCCACTGCGATCACAGCAAATACTTAACTTTAATGCTATTTAAAACAAAAATACAGTTTGTCCCGTAATGGGGACAAACTGGGTGGCGGGAGGAACAACGGGACAAAGGCGGGACTGTCCCGCCAAAATCGGGACACTTGGGAGGTATGGTATTGTGGCCCATCTATTATTCAGACATTTAAGTTCAATTTCTAAAAAAAATTATGGATATAGATGCAAAAATGGAACCTGTGTCTACGTAATGATCTCAAAAATAAATACATGGTGATGAAAAAATATATCATTGTCTGAAAACGATTTCTCCTTACTCAGTTAATCAGTCAATATTTAATTATATCTATTAGAGCAATGTTTTTGTGTGAAAGAATGATACATGGGTTGTGTAGTTGCAGAGAAAATGTTTTGCATACTGTACAGAAATGGTTAGGATCACTGTGTGTGTTTTGTATTGGTAGGGCCTATTTGTTCATACGGGCATAAGATGCATTTATGTAGTTACAGATGTATAACATATTGATGTCAACCATATATTCTGTAATATGCAGTATACAGTAGCATTAGGGACAGAGAACTATTTTAAACGATGACAAATTTATGACGGTATTAATAAAATGTATTCATGTGAAATCAGTACATTGCNGATACTGATACATTTTATACACTGACATTGGTATTTATTTATATTTATCACTGGATAAAATGAGAAGAAATCTGTCTCAGGTTCTTTTTTTAATGTTACATCATTGAGATATTCAGGTTGCTGTCTTAGAAATATCTCCTTCCATGGAAATGTTCTTGAAGTTTTCAATTACAAAGGAGGACAAANCAGAAGATGACTACCCTGTCATTATGCACTGTCCATGTGTTACATAAGACAGCTGCAAATCTGAACGAAGGGATCATTTCATCGGAAGAAGCACATGAGTGAACAAGAACAATCCAAGACAAAATGTATGTGCCCTGACTATATCCCCAGCGCTCCAAGCCACAATTACAAATTCCCCACCCCAGTCCAGTCACGTCTGTTTTCTTTGGAGAAGTCTGCGAAACTATTTTAAAACCCGGGATTGATGGGATATATTCCAGAGACCCAGATGGCCAATCAGCCTTAAGTCCCCACTATCAAATATCAAATTATAATGTTATTTTCCATTTCCTGTTTGAAAGCCAATATTTCCTGTTATATATATTACTGACTTACACAGAAAAGCAATCAGTTCTAAATGTTAATGTCCTTGTACAGATTGTACATGTATTTATAACATTGGGTTACCTCTAGAATCTCAGTCTTTGTTACAATGTGACTGCCTTGTGAAAATCCTATGATAATAAATGTCTTTTATGATAAATGTAATAAATGCATTTTTATCATGACTTGTGACGCATGGCTATCCA
>JABWIB010008362.1:0-18799 GCA_016617825.1 Platyplectrum ornatum | reverse complement strand
CAGGCCCTTAGAACCTCTGCTGCACCTGCTGTCTTCTTCTTAAAGTACCCACAGTCCTCATTTGTTAATATTTGCTTGACTTACCCAACATGACCATAGGGTATACCATCCCATGGCACTTACACAATGGTTACATTAACACACTCTGAGGTTGACCGTGCCCATTGGTCAGCCCCAATTTATGTACCCTAAAACCTATCCCTTCACCTAACCCTTTGTATTTTTGTTGTCTCCTCTTAGCCAAGCTCCAAGTTAGCATGTTGTTGAAGGTTAATTTAAGAAGATCCAAGTGTTTTCCAAGGTCAAATAGACTGGCTGGCAAGGGCATGGATTTGTTCTTGAGAATCTTAAGCCCTCTGGATGCTTACCACCCACAGTGTTTTCGCCTCCTTTGCCTCACACTACAAGGTTTTAAATACAAGAGGGGACATCAGAGGTGAATTGACAGGCTGCGGCGCCCGCTTAAGTCATTGGTTTGTTCCTCACATCCTGGTCCTGTTCCCTTGCTGTTATTGATTGTATGTGTCCTCTTAATGTTTCTTTAGGTTTGTTGCATCCCTCAGCNCCATCCTTCTATTCATTTATTACTAAGACTCCATGTCTTTGGATCTATTTGTTGCAAGATTTTTGAGACTCATGTTACATGTTCTATTCTGGTCTCCGATAAAGCATTGTCTATTTTTATACCCTTATGCAAACTGGTGCATTGATGGATCTGGATANGGCATCATGTGTTTGAAGTCTTACTGTATTCAAGAACACCGTTTTGGCTATAGATGTAACAAGTTTTATTCCATTTAGGGCTTGGATTTTGAAAGATTATAAACCCATGATACAGTTTCTGCCAATAGTCACAATTATATAAAATACACTCCTGTTTTACCCATTTTTTTTGTTTTTTCCAATTTATTTTTTCTAAATAACAGTCACGTGGACCGTTCACACTATGCCTTGACCAAGTTCATCACAGCATGACCCAGAATCATGCTAAGACGAACTGGGATTTTGGCATGGTGTGAACAGGTATAAGTGGCGTTATGTGCNTTTATTTTCATTGTCTTGATTTCCCTCGGAATGCTTAGGGTTTTGGAGTAAGATGGCAATATATGCAGAGAAACAGTAACCATAATATTAATATTTCATGTTATGCAGTGACATTGAGATTAAAGGCATTCCTATTTGTTATGAAAGGCCACAAACACCTATTATCACTTCACTGAGATACCTCGTTCTTACAGCTACCTGTACCAAGATGAGATTAGGCAGATTTAGTGGGATGCACTGAAGCAGGTAGTCGCTAAATTGGTCAGAGGTTGGTCTTTGAAGTGACATTGTTATTCCATTGCATTATCACTTTNTTCCTACCACCAAGTCAGGATTTAGTTTTAGTTTGCAGAGGCATAATAGAGAAGAGAATAAGCTGTGTATGCAGTCTATTGTAAATCTGTAAGTTTCTTATAGTAAAAAAAACAAACAAACCACAGAAGAGATATCCTAATATCAAATATGAGATCCACGATCCCTAAAAAGGCAATAAAGAAATATTGTATGCAGAGCCGGATCATCCACTAGGTGACCTAAGCGGGCACAAAGGGTCTGGCGGGACCCTGGGTCCACTATGGCTGTTCAACATGGTGATCCAGCCCTGCCTGGAAAGCTGCCTTCACAGTGTCGGACTAGTCCAGTGGAGGCCTGGAGTGTGTATGTATATGTTTGTGTATGTGTGTATGTATGTGTGTGTGTGTATGTATATGTTTGTGAGTGTTATTTCCCTAATTTTTCTTTCTGTCTCTCTGTCTCTTGTTGTGTTGGATGATGGTGTGTGTCTATAATATATCATTCAGCATTCAGTTAAGCAGTATTGCCATATTGGAGCCTTGTAGGTCCAAATCTGTTTATGTTAATGATGTGAATATATGTGACCCTGTCATTCATGTAAAAAGATTTGATTTAACAGGGTCCTATTAAGATAACAATGATGAAAATGATGTTATCATATATATATTTATGCTGATCTCTATGTGGTATACATAAATCAATTCATAAATCAATCCAATAAACAATTCAATAAATGCAACAAATACAAAATTAAATATATAAAATACATCCTAAATCTAGGTAGCAGTAATAATAAAAGCACCTTAGCAAATTGTGCTTAACTATATTGGGGATATGGATTTGTGATTTTATATGGTTAAGCACCATTAGATGCAGTATTCTTATTATTTTGGCCTGTCACCTAGATATACAAGATTTTACAGATCATTCATAAACTCTGGATCAATCAGATTTTTGTGCTCTTGTTTTTTTTCCGTCAACTAATTGTGCCAACCAAGTTGCCAGATTATTGTATTGTAGTGAGTAGCCAAATGTATAAATACAGACCCTCCAACATGACCCATTCCATTAGGTACAAAATACTCTGTTTTGGAACTTCCAGCAATCAGTTACTATGGTAACCACCATTGTTGAATTACTCAGACATCAGTTAGTTCGTTATAACCAGATCAGTGACAGATGAAAGCCCAGGAGCGGAGTATTTTGTACCTAATGGAATGGATCATGTTGGAGGGTCTGTAAATATAAATTGCCAGCTCCCAGTATTTAGGGTCTCTTCTGGCAGTGTAGCATCTATGAAAACCGGGAGTGAGCCAGACAATGTGCCTAACACAGTGCGACCTCCCAGACCGAAGATATTTATGTGGGAAAGAGGATGGAACCATTCCATGTACCATTTCTGGGGCCAGATTAAGAGCCACAAGCGCCATTGTAGTAGCCAGTGATGTGTGGGTGTGACCACATTTGTGTGTGCCACTTAATTATACTGTTCTTCATCACACTATGCTCTCCTTCAACACACTGATATTATCAGCTGCAGTGCTGGGGGCCTTTTTGGACAATGGAGGCCTGAGGCCCAATAGTCCCATTGCAAACCTGACCCTGACCACTCCTCCACCACTTCCATGTAATACTGGGTGCACTACTGATGGATACTTTCAATTCTCCCTCCATGAGCAAAGCCGTGTGAAGCCAGGAGGTTTTACATTGCTGCTAACCAATCAAAATGTTATTGTGTTAGACATACAACCCATCTATCCCTATGGACTGGACAGTCCTGATTATGGGTTTGTCATTTCGCCTGTACTTTGATTATGGGCAAAATTGGCAATTTTTTGCACCTAATCTGCAAGAAATTTTTTTATATAGTAATTTGAAAAAAATAAACTTTCGAATATCTAGGCCTACTAGTAAGTCCCCCCCCATGATGATTGGGCTAAATGGGTAGCTTAAAATACTTTTAAAACACTTGTCAGCATGCTGTAAGGTCAGGTTTTTATTATATGGAAATGGCTAAATAATTAGTAAATGTTCTGTCACTCCATGCACATTCCTGCAGATACCCTAATACAGTGCTGGATTGACATGCATCCACCGCCCACTTCACTGCTGGCTTCCAACTCCATATTTTTCATAAACAGATAAATGTGTCAAAAAATGCAGAAGGAGAAATCGCTTCATTTTCCCTCCTCCTTCCCTGCTCCAGCCTGTGCCAGGAAGCTTCTGCATGGAAAAGTTGTCCTATCTTGTCACCGACTCCTATATGCGGGAGTGTTACACAATAGCACGTTACCATGGCACTGCAGAAACATGCACAATCTGTTTTCTAGTCTTCTATATATTTAGTCACTTTAATGCTGTCTCTAAGATGCCACCTTTATGCCAGGTTTGGNATGAGATACCCGTGCCACTTTTCTTTTCCTTCAATATTGTCAATATTTTGTGTATCCGAGATATTTGGATGGAGAAGCTCATAGAACCATTTGTAGTACACAGCAGCCATAGGTAGCAGGGAGGGAAAATCCTAGCAAATGCCTCAGAATGTTTAATAAGCTCCCTCTATACACACACACACACATACACACACACACACACACACACAAGAAAAATAAATCATTGTCCACATGTTTGACTGTCAGTGCTACAGCATTCACTGCCAGGCAGGGAGAGAATGCTGCTGGATTTAACCCGCAAACAGATACCCATTCATAATTCACTATAGAGCCACCTGGTGGATGAGTGTGTAATTGCAGCATATTACTGCAGCACAGGTTTCTGGGATTGTTTACAAGCAGAGACCTTGTGCACCTGCAAAGCCCTTAGCAGAGACCTTTCAAATGAGTTGATTATCTGTTAAATTTAAGCATGGTTCTATCTATCTAACTATCCATCTATCTATCTATATATCCTTATACATGTCCCTGGTGTACCAGTTACCCATTATGGAACCAAGTCAAGTACCGCTAACCAATCCTATTCTTTCCCTATTACCTTCTCCTTCATTTTTTTTCTGCATCTACATCCCTCCTCTATACTACTTTGTAATTAGACAATTGACTAATATATTATTATACATAGACCTTCTTTACATAGTCCCTTATTCTATTTTTAACATATGCTCAACATATTTTATTACATATATTCTTTAAAAAGTTCCTGAGCTACTTGCATACTTGCATAGGCATCCACAGGTACCATTGCTTGCACCAGGCGATCACACGCAGCCTGCCCATATTTAGATACTGGAAGCCAGTATGTGTGTGCCCCTGGATCAGGCCCACTGGCATTTCTTCACAAAACTGAAAATCCCCTGTAGTGGCGTTACCCGTCTACATTACCATAATAGTTACTGATTCTGTGGGACTGGGAATTTGTGGGGGTGCAGAATGTTGTAGTCATCTGTTGATGGAATGGAGGGTGGAAGAGCTTGTTCCTTGGCAGTTATAGAACAGGCTCATCCTGGGGTCTTGTTGGGTGATCTAGGATTTTGTCTGTCAAGTTAATGTTTTACGATGTAAGTCTCTATATTGCACAATTACTGTTTTCTCATATTATTGATATAACTGGACAGACAGGATTGGTTCTACCGTAGTAAACATATGTGGAGTGCATAATGACTGCAATATGCAGTTGTTAAAGGTGAGGGGGGTTTAGATACCTGGGTCTATATTTACTAAGCTGCAGGAAAGGAAAAGTTGGCATGAAGCGGCAGCATTTCCACCAGGATCTCTGACAATTCTCCTGGTATCCCATGAGAGTGGGCAAGTCTCACGGGACCCAGGCTGAGCCCACAATCCGGGGGTCAGAGTCTGCAACTCTGGGTATCCAGGAGCCTCTATCTCTACAGGTGTAGAGCCATACCTACCAACTGTCCCGATTTTTGCAGGACAATCCTGCTTTTGCGTGAATAGTTTTGCTGTCCCAACTGCTTACCAGTTTGTCTCCAATAAGGTCCCCGGACACCCTGTTACCAATACATCCTGGATCAGGATGTTGTGTCTTACCATCCCAGTAATGTGTTATTCTCAATACATCTAGTTCTACATAATATTAATAAGAAATGCCCATACAAATACAGATACAAAAAGGAGGACAGCGGCCATCTTAGTCTGTACTGTCACAGGGAGGGGGGGCATCTGGCGAGTGTTGCTGTACTATCAGATAAATCTGCAAGCTTTAAAGACTGGGTTGGGAAAAGTGATCTGCAAGAATTGATCAGACAAATCAAACTCACATGCAAGATCAAATCATCTGTAACAGATCATCACGTCCACACATCAGGTCACGTCCACACACAGAAAGATCAGAATGGTCCAGCAATCCATCAGATCTCTCAGTGTTATTTCATTTCACAGGTTATTCCTGACCCAATTCATAGACATTAGGTTAAACTCCTGAGTCAATCCGGGCCACCAAAGTGTCCAGTATTACCATCTGTAGTGAAACTCAGAAAGTAGCGAGATTGTGTTTTTCTGAATTGCTAGCATCTGTACTGGACCCAATCCTGCATAGCCTAGGTGATGAAAAAGCTTGCTAACAGGTTTTCATCTGCCCACATCATCTGCTTTACATCCACGCAAGACGCTGATTCAGGGAAAATGAGGTTTGCCTTGGTGTGCTGGTACAACCTCTCCCTCCTGAGCTGATTGGGCATTTTCTCAGAAAAATGCCACTATTTATTCAATTTCCCTTCACTCATTACACACTCCGTCCTGCTGTAACATGGAAATAGGCCGTGAGAGTTAGTGGCGCCTTCCTTGGCATTATTATTATAACTCAACTGGCACTACACACATATATTAATTTAAAGGAGAGAAATTGTGATCTACCATCTTTTTCTTTCTTTTTTTTCTTTCTTTCTTTTTTCTATCTATCTATCTATCTATCTATCTATCTATCTATCTATCTATCTATCTATCTTTCTAGCTATCTGTCTATCTATCTATCTATCTATCTATCTATCTATCTATCCATCTATCCATCTATCTATCTATCTATCTATCTATCTTTCTAGCTAGCTAGCTAGCTATCTGTCTATCTATCTATCTATCTATCTATCTATCTTCCCCTTTCTTTATCGCTTTCTTTTTCTTATTTTAAATTCAGGTTTAAGGTGTAAATAAACATTCAATGAAATACTAATCCTATCGATCCATACCAATTGATAAGTCTCTGGGAATATTGAGCCGTGTTTTCGGTGTTATCAATAGAAAGTAGCAATAACTTGATTTGATGATATTAGCAGGCTTTATATACATCTTTAGCGTATCTGCTAAGAGACATGCAGTACATGGGAATTTCTTTTCAATGGTTATATAATCAGTAATTGGAATTGAGCCTAGTAACAGAGTTTATTAAAATCTTTTTAGTGACGTCCTTAAAATAAAACATTGTTGTTTGCTTTAGCCGGTTTTCTAAGTCTTAGGTTAAGCCAGTTAAGGGTTCCTGGTGTTGTGAATGGAGAGTAAGGGTGTGCTCAATATATTAGTCCTATTTTGGATCTTTAGGGCTGGATAAAAATGTATCTAATACATACACCTGTGGGTAACAGTCAAGAGATAGCAAATGTTGTGCTTTTTGTTTTCTGTATGTATTAGATAGAGCCTATGTGCATAACGCAAATACAGATTCAGTCCAATCCAGATGCACAGGGGAATATAAAACATATTGATTGCAGCATTGAATGCAGTTCATCAAATGCACTTGATGTGGAAGATATCTGGTGACTATGGGCCGAATACAAATCTAAGCTGGCCAATCACTACAGTGGTTATTGATCCAATTATCAAATCATTGGGTGATCAGAACAATTACTGTAGGGCAAGATGGAACTTTCAAATGCCAGTAAAATGTTCCTAAAATTCTTGGGACCAATTATTTTATCTTTTGGCTCTCCAAACTATTATTGGAACAATGTTAACAATATTTTTGGTGCCTGGGGTTAAATAACATATACTCTTATCATTCACAGACTTGTCATGCAGCCTGTCAGTGTCTGAGGTCCTGCAATGCTGCCTCTGTCTCCCTGTCTTTTTACTAGGTACTATCAGTACCTAATATAAAACTGGTCCTGCTAGGTCACTTCCTGCTGGAAGCGATAATTGCTGTAGTGTATGCCCAGCTTTAGAGATTTGGATTTGCATAAAAACATTCTGCTGTGAAATGACTTGTCACTAATATATATGTCTGCATTTAGTTTTGGTTCCGTTGGTTCAGTGACTGGACAGTGTGGGATATGTAGTTATCCGAAGGCTGCAATGATTTTTCATCTCACCCTAGCAGTGAAAGAGTCAGCAATTTCTAGAAACCACACGCTGTGGCAAACAGTGAGTCACATTCTCAGGGCCCCAGCAGCTTTATATCTACTACAAAACCCCACAGGTCTCTGCAAGGATATTAAATCACAGTGTCTCATCAAGAACAATGCTTTAGCACAGGGTGCCAGCTTGTTTATTAGAGAATTACTGCATGTAATCTTGCTGGAGTAACAGCATGCGTAAGATGCTATTTAGCAACGGCACATGTATAATCTGTCAAGGAACAGCATGTATATGCTGTCATTTAGTAGGGAACGTGTGTAAAGTGGCATTTATTAGAGAAACAGCATGGGCAAGGCTCTCATTTACTGGAGAAACATGTAGAAACTGTCATTTATTAGATAAATAGCATGTAAGACCTGCCATTTGTCATCGAAAAATTCACCGGCGTTAGCATACGGTGGAAACACACATCAACAATGTGATGACTGCCCAGCTTGCTCGCATGTAATCTCTCTGCAGCGGTGTCTGTGCCAATCAGTGTATCCTATGCATTTCTGATGGAGGAGGCACATTGTAGGTAATAGTGGCGTTTGCTACAGTAACAATCGTAAATATGACAATCATTTAGCCTTCGCTATAATTTCGGCTGCATCATTGCCAAACATAACTGGTACACCTCTGTCATGCTGACAATTACAACATAAAAATTCATACTAAATTCCTTACCTTGTCACCTGTTACTGTCCTTCTCTCCCCACTACTCTACTTAGTATCTCCACCCCATCTGTCTTCTTTTTTCCTTATTTCAGTCCAGACTTTCTCCAATCTGTCCTGTCCTTCTCCACAATCTCTCTTCTTCTCCACACTTTCTAATTTACTGTTTGGACCAGATAATTTATGACATGTCCCCCACTCCACAAATGCGCATGCTGGTGCGGCATGCATCAGATGTGCTTGAGGAAAGCGTCAAACCACGAAACTATTTTCTGTGCACTCAGTTTTCCACCTTTTGGACCATAACCCCCGCCCACCAACATTACGCTAGGGGGAAGCCCTGGGAGGTCCTCACTGTCAATAGGGATAGGGAACCTGCAGGGGCTTCAAAACGAGGGAAGAAAGGGGGTGAATTGCCCCCAACCCCAAAGAAGTGCATGGTGCCAATGCCAAAAGGCATGCCGACTTTCTGATGTGCAGGGCATCTGACTTTGAATGACAGGTGCCCAGGAGGAGTGCTTAGGCTGAAACTTTGCCTAGGGCACCTAAAGACCTAGCACTGGCCCTACAGTGCTAAGTCTTTAGTTTCACAGGCGGTGAACCAAAGAACCAAGAAGCCAAACCAAGAGCAACCTGTTTCTCCATCCATGTACACAACGTGAAACATATAAGGGCACAGATTTATTATTTATTTATTAGCAAGTCATTTCTGTGTGTATGTTATTGCATTTTAACAAAAGACAATGGTTCACATAGAGAACAATGAGTATATCGCTGCCCACCAATCTCAGAAGACATATTCATAGGTTTAGGATATTGTGAAAGCCCACAGCTAATTTCATAAATCCAAGAATAGATTTCCAATAACCCTGTAGTTTTGGATTTGCACATACAGTATCTGTGACACGGAGAGAAAACATCCAGGTGTTATGTGACCTCAGGGATTCCTGGGCAATGGAACACGACCCATTCTAAAAACATCTGTATAATAACTGCACTGAGAGAATCGATGTCCTATAAGCCTGTCCTTTGCCAAGACCACAGCCTTTGGGGATGCTTCTAGAATATCGGCCCAGTCTTTTTCATCAATAACATCTACGTTATCCTCCATGCTTTATTCATATCCCTCTAATGAGTGTCAAGGTAATCAGACAATTATATATGGACATATGAGGCTTAGACAAACCAGTAGTTCTCAGCGATTCTTCATGTCATCAGGGCCCCAGATGATTGTAAATTGCAAACTACAACCACCCCTGGACACCATTAGAAATGTTGACGATGCTTGCAGCTAGGGATGGCAACATGGATTTAGGGCAAGATTTACTAAAACTGAAGATGTTGCCTATAGCGACCAATCAGATTTTATGTCATTCTAAGATGTGCTGGGAAATTGCAAGCTTGATAAGAAAACTGCAGCTTTCCAGGTGTTATCGAACTACAAGTCCCAGCATGCTCAGGTATCAACTATGTCAATGTAGTTAAATCATGCTAGAAACTGTAGTTTGTAGTAACACCTGGAATTTTCTATATGGAATTGGAAAAGTGGAGATATTGCCCATTGCATCAGATTCGAGGTAATATTTTTAAGTAAGTAAAATAAAACTGAGAGCCTGAATCTGATTGGTTGCTATGGGCAACATCCCCTGGAGAGCCGTTTTCCTACCCCTGATATAGACCTAGAGCACTGGAACATTTATTTGCTTATTTTGCTGCTAACTTTTGAGCTATGGAAGTTAAAATAAAAATACAAAAATATTGCATAAAGCCCCGGGTCCTGATGGTTTCAAGTTTGCTGTAAGTTCTGCCATTGACTCTGACAATTAGTGATAACAAACACATCAATTCTCTTTTTGGACACTTTATTTGGAAGGGGAGGAGAACTAAGATTAGCTTATACAAACTCCAAAAGATTGATCCAGTGGGGGGGATTGGTTTCCCTGATATCGCTGCTTACTCTGCTGTTGCACATTTCCACTACATTCGTGACTGGCTTCACCACAGTAATATTTATGCTAACACCTCCTTGGAGTCTGACTTTCTACCAGGGTTGGGGCTTTCCACATTATTACATAGCATGGATAATGAATATCCACCCGCTTTCAAATATAACCCCCTATTGTGGTCTACTAAGAAGGTCTGGTATAAGAATTGCCTTAAACTTGGCCTGAACTCACACTTTTCCATACATCAAACATTTGACACCAGGCATGACAACTAGTTATTTTGATTACTGGAGAGTCGTAGAAGTTGATTGCATTTGACATTTACTCAATGGATCCCATAGAGCTCCTCTTTCTCCGAAGCGGTGGATAAATGAAATTGTATTGGCAGTGTCCTTACCTGCAGCATTATATGCTGGAGGTTTTCTCCAACTTCTACCAGGAAGACCGGTCTAATCAGTTGGACCCGCTGTTGTTGCTTCCAGCCCCTCAGAAAAAGGCTATTACTTACCATTACCATTGTCTGAGGGCCAATCTTGATTATACGAATACTTCTGTGGGATTAGCTCAGTGGACTAAAGTTTTTCCATCACTCACTTCAGATAAGTTATTAAAACCTTTGGTCTTATCCTGAAAAACTCTCCTGACCAGCACGTATGTTCAATTCATTTTAAATACCTTTCATTGTACTTACCTAATACCCTTAAAAAAATTCAGATTGGGGTTGTTGGACACCCATGGGTGCCTTCGCTGTGGCCAGTCAGAGGCGGATCCTTATCACTGCTTATGACAGTGGTTTCCAAACGTTCTCAGTTTGAGGCGTCCTTAGGGTCTCCAAGGAAGTGTGGACAAGAGGCCATGTTACCATTACAAATGATAATGCCAAAACACACTAATATTTTGGTTCATGTACTGGGTTAGGTTAAGTGATGCCTTGTGCATCTAAATATGTTTGGAACAGGACACTGGTTGTCAATTATTTGCCATATTTGGCATCCAAATAAATATTATTTGATTGGTTGCTATGGGCAACATCCCCACTTTACATCTCACTGCTTAGTAAATATACCCCGATGAATTAGAGGAATGTGTTACACTCCATTAAAAGTATAGTAAAATATGTTGATACAGAGGTTGGTGCTTACAGACATTTTGGGGTCTGTATGATTAGAATTTATTCATCTACGGCGTAATTGGCAATTGCTTACCGTGGATTTTTGTTTGACTTCCTCCGGATCAATAGAAACAGAATTACAGGATGAGAAAAACACGAGACACAGTTCAGTTGGTTGATGGACCTCTGCCTGTTTTAAAACTCATCAATTATATTTATCTCCTGTGAGGGTCAGGGCAGAATTGTTGAGTTATTAAATACTTAAAGCACTCCACATCAGGAAAATAAAGGCATTGGCACACATGCAATTTGGCCCATAAACAAATGTATTATAAAAGCTCAAAGAAGGGCAGGAGGTATTAAAAGTAAAAAAAAATACAAAACGTTGGTAACCGGATCATGTAAGCACAAAATTCAGGCATGGTTTGCATAAATCATGCCCTCTGGCCCCCATGTTGCCGTTCTTGGTTTCTTCCGGGAGGGAGAAACCAAATATCGGCAGCCCTGGTCCAGGGGACTGATACTACACAACCTAATTTGTGTTAGGATTTAATACCTCAAACACAATGCAAAAATGCTGAAGTTTTGTGCGTGTGTAAAATATTTTATATATACAATAATAAAAAAAAGATATTTTAGCGTTTAGTTATCTAAACTCATTCATTGATATTGTTTTAGTGATTTCACATTGCAATTTATTACCCTGCAAATTATAACTACCTATATACAGAATATGTCAGGGATTAAATTGGGGGTATGGAGGAGGAAGGAACATTTCAAGACCATTTATCACAAAATTGCATGTTTGGAGGGGTAGGGCTTAATCTATGGGGTGGGACTTGGATGTTTGGATCATTCCCAGAAATATATGGAGTTTAGGAATACAGTAAAACATTCCCATAAGGTTCTGTTATTTATTGCCTCCCATTCAGATTTCATGGGGGTAATTGTCTGTGATCTCGACAGCCCTGACCATTCCTGTATGCCAAATTTTGTGACCTTTTAATATTTGTTTTAATTACATCAATAGATTCTAGTGGTGTAATGGTATATTCTAATTGCAGATATTAACATCAGAAAGTTCAAAGAAATCTTTCAGGTGTTGGGGTCATTATATACAATTTGTACATGAAAATGATTCCAAAGGATTTATTTATTTTTATTTTTCCATTATTATTTTTATTTTTCTATTATTATGACATTTGACATTTTTATGCCCTGAACTTGCTGACTCTCACTGTATCCAAGAGATTCCTAAATTACCATTCGGCTGGTATCCCGGGTGAGTTTCCCAGGACCAGGGCTAAGGCAATGAATTTAATTTAAATTACTGCTTCTGCCCCAATCATTACTATGAATGGGCGGGGATTGATGATGCCACACCTGCCCCTTCATAGCAAATGCATGGCTTTTTCTATGTGTGTTTGTGGGGGGCTTCAGGCGTGATTGGCATAAATGACACACTCCGGCCCACCCCTATGCTGCCAGCTCTTCAGCCATAAACCCTATCCCGGCTCTGCCCAAACACCACCTTGACTCCGCCCAGTCCCTCCCAAACACCACCCATTTCCTCCAATGTAGTCCACTTATCAAGAGGGTGGATGTGAGAGTGGGACAGTAACCAAAATCAGGATAGGTGGGAGGTACGCTATCAAGGACAGAACTTCCTGTCATGTGATACACTCACAAGCTTTTGTTACTCATGGAAGTTAGGGTTACCACCCGTCCGGATTTGGCCCGGACAGTCCGGGAATTGCATATGGCGTCCGGGGTCCGGAGCTGTGCTGTCCCTGGACTATACAATGTTCGGGAATCAGCGTCATTCTGAAGTGAAGAGAGTTTCACTTTCAGTTTGTGCTGTTTAGTCAGTGATCAGGGCTCAGGCTCAGAGCAGTTACAATGTTGCTAATCACACCTGTCTCTGCACTATGAGGCTATTAACTGTATGGGTGCTGGACCAAATGTATTCTTCACATATGTGGTGGTGGAGAGGGGATTCGAACCCAGGGCAGACCAAGCAGCAATAACTATAAAACATACCCACTACACTACAGAGACTGGGGACAATAGGGGCTCTGCTGTATTGCTCTTACATATGTGCTGCAGATATATGATTAGAACACAGACTGGGGAAGCAGTAATACAGCACTCATTATAATACAGCACATGGAGCAGACTGTAGTGTCTCATTATAATACAGCACATGGAGCAGACTGTATTATACTCCCTGGCACCTAGCTACACCCCTGCTTCTGACCCCCACTCTGGACACTGATCCCCCCAAAAAATGTAATGGCAAAAATAAGTGTGTCATTTCCAAGGTTTTTTCCAGGGGGTAGGGGGGTGGGGGTTTGTGCCTGGAAATCTTAAGACGAAAAGGTGGTAACCCTAATGGAAGTGCTCTAATACTACGGAACACACAAGCCACCGCTGCTATGCTGATCCCTTTGCGACAGCCTGTGTGTACAATAATGGAGGCCTCACATATCACTGGATGCTGTGGGCTCTCCAATCGTTTGTTGTAAACTGCTCCCTTTGCTCTTATACCATGCTGTGATCCTGTGCCAGGGCAATCAGCTGCTAGCCACCAGAAAGATTCTGAAAAGGAGATCTATACTTTATTGCCGCTTTTGTGCCCAAAAGCCATGTACATTGCTTGCTATTGGAGGAACACCTGCTTTATGATGGTAAAAGATGCATAACCTGGATGTGTAACACTAGGAACATTCCTTCTGGCTTTTAGTGAGAGGAATTGATAATGTGCACACAGTCTTAATACAGAAAGTATTCTCCCTTCTGCAAGATTTGATTGATATGACTATGTGTGAAATGTGATCTGTTCTGCAGAGATTCTGTTGATTCATTGTAGATAATTAACTCTCTGCTCACAACAGGGATTATTCCTGCGTCAACCCAGGAAGCTAAGGCTCCCTTGTAATTTAACTGCTCTGTATCACGGTGAATCAAATATCATTTCTTTTCATTCTTACTGCATTTTTTTTGTTCATAATTCAGCATTTTGCTTCTGTGTAGTAACCTGAAATGACCCAGTTTTGCATCTGCTATGAAACTCTGTGTTATACAAGCAGATATGGCTTCAGGCAGGCAGGGCTAGCTTTAATCTGGCCACTCACTGCAGCAATAATTATTGCCAGCAGGGGGTGCCAGAGAAACAGGACGATATACCCCTAGTGGAGGGGTAGGCAAAGTGCGGCTCTCCAGGGCCTGAATTAACTAAACTGCGGGATTGGAGGGAGCTCATGTTCTCCAGTATGTAAAATGAAACTGAGAGCTTGAATCTGATGCTAGGGACAACATCCACACTTTTCCAATGCCACAGTTTAGAAAAGTTAAGGCAAGGGCCTAAATTTACTAAATAGGGAGATTCAAGCTCACATTCTCCAGTATGTAAAATGAAACATAGAGGGGCCAATTCAATGTGCATCGAATACGGGAAAAAGTTGGTTGTATGCTTTTTCCCATCTATTACAGCACACGACCGCCTTTTTATACGCGCCTCTATGAGCCTCAAGATAAAAAGATTTTCTCCCTTGTTACGCTGTTTGCGAAAGGGCCGTACAAAGCGGGATTGACCTGAGAGCTTGAATCTGATTGGTTGCTATGGGCAACTTTTCCACTTTTAAATCTGCCTACTTAGTGTCAAACTACACATCCCAGCATGCTTTAACTGCATAGACAAAGTGACTCTTAATTAGTGAGGTCAAATAATTTAATAAAAATTGTATGACTGTAAGATACAGATTTGCAGGCAGGCGCAGTCTTAGCTTTTGTGGGGTCCTAGGCAAAGATTAGTAGGGGCCACCATCAAATAATTACATATTGAATATATAGTTTTATTCTCTCTCTCATACATATTGTGATATCCCTTACAGGACACATATTGCACACCATTCTGTTTTGGTATGCAATACCATTTGTTTATGTACCAGCAAAAAAAAAACATGAATTTACTTAATTACTGATTCATTCAATAAAACTTAAAAATGGTCTGTATTTCTATCTGTATATCTCTACCAGTTGTGCACCATGATGGCATCATCACTGACCTTCTGTTAGTTTCTGGATTTGTAGGCCTCCATTTATTTGCATGGACTCCTTAATCATAGAGACCTAAGCAGCTACCTATACAGCCTATATGCAGGGCCGGCGAGTTCAGGCGGGCGCCTAGGGTGGCCGGCCGGCAGGGGAGGCAGTGCGGCTGCCCTCCTCAGTAGTTAAGTCACAATGCACGTCACGGAGAAGGGGCCTATACGGCCCTAGTAGTAGTGGTATAATAAGGGCTCTTTAGTTATACCAAGACTCTTGGATTTGGAGGACTGTGAAAAATGTATTTGTAATGAGCATCTTCTGATTATTTTAATTTGTTAGAATTATTATTTAGAATATTGGTTAATATACCCCTCCAAAAATTGTACGATTTAGGAAGTGTTGCATATTTTGGTTTTCTTATGTACAGAGAATAACTAAGCTTCATATGATGCACAGAGCAGGGATACACTGTACCCAAGAGCTCGCAGTCATTCTTGTAGAATCTGGAGTAGCGTACAATGTCTGATTCATTTTTCTATAGTTTGGACGACAGGCCTAGTGATCCGTGAAGCACATCTCTCAGGTTTCCCAAATTTGTCTTGTTACTCGATTGACCCCCATGGTGTCTGAGGGTTTCCAGAGCTGGAGATTAAAGGACAGTTGGAATGTGCCTGATTATTGTCGGTTTGTTTAAATGCAGCATGAAAATCCTGTATGTGATGTAATACTACCATCTTATCATGGCCCGTTAAGCTTTTCGCATCGTCTGCTACTAGAGATATGCAGAATGACAAACCCAAATTGTAAATTAGCTTCCCTGCCCCCTACACCTTGCTAACCCCCCCACCCCATGAGGGTTCAATACACTGGCACGCCTGCAATTAGCCTGTCCTTATTTAATTGCAATAATAAAGTAACCTGACGGTGACCTCGGCTGCACAGCATGTAACGTCTCTCAGCAACCTAGAACAGACACAGGCAGCTTAAAGGACCCCAAGTGAATCTACAACTCCCAGCAAACTCCAAGATTGGCGTATGTTCACACAACCCGCAGTGTTACACTGCTAACTCGCTAGTCGTTACCAATCCAAAATATTATAAGTGGACCTGAACCTCAACCACACAAGTCTATTTTCTGTTGCAGCATATATCATTGTACATAAGATACAGTCTATAGCATGCATTCATGGAGAGTAAATGCTGTTTTATGTCAGCTGGAATCTCATTGGTTGCTATGGGCAACATCTCCACATTCCCATTTCTGCAGTTTAGTGAATTTCACTCTGAGACCTGAGAATGAGTGAAATTAAAAAGTAAAGCTGATTGGTTGCAATGGGGAACATCCCCACTTTTCAATCTCGCTGCAATCTCACCGCTTAGTAAATTTTGGCCTTAATCTTTATTTAAAGGACTATCATATTGCCTCAGATATATTAATCCTCTGAAACCATTTAGTAGTTGTACCTAAAATAAATATTTTCCTCCTTCCAAATCGAGCACTGTGATAAACAGGAAAAACCTGCTCATCACAAGAAGATAAAATACAGCCAGACAAATAAATGCACATGGTGCATCTAGGATTATATAAAACACCAATTGATGGACCGAAACAATGGTTTTCAAAATATAATGTAACACGTATGTTGTGACATACAGAACAAGTCATTCAAAGAGCATCAAAAGGCACAAAACGCGTCTCTATCTCTTGTCTAGGCACAGATGTGGAGGCTGTTTTGTCCTTGAGGTTGATGTGTGATATATTATTACTAATTCATTTATCTTCTTGCATTTTCAATGCTGTAATCTAGTCAGGGACACGTGAAAGGTTTTCACACAGGATCTTAAACCTTTTGACTTTTAACTGATATCTCCATATTCTCCATACTCCAGATACTGTACAAATGTACAAATGTAGATATCGATCATGCCATTCCTGCCATCACACATTGTATTGATTTGCAAATACTGGCAGTATCAGGGCAGAGATACAGGTGGTTGTAAAATCATCATTATATTCCAGTATTATCTTGGTCAGAGGCATTTACATCCTGCCTCCACATTGGATGAAGCACGACAGTCCGAATGACCCTATTTTGACAAGGCTGTTCCTGGCATCATTATGTCAAGGAGCAAGACAGAAATAAGAAGACCTGACAAAGAGGACTCAACAAAAGAAAAAGTTCTGAATACTCTGCACTGTCAGGTCATTTTCCCCCTAATCCTAATCCTAACTCTATCCTAATACTAACTCTAATCTTCCCCAATCCATTCTCTCCCTGCAGCCGAACCCTACGCCTCCCTTTTGCCTGACACATTCCCTCACAGCAGCCAAACCTTAACCCTCCCCTTCTATGAATCTTCCTAACCCTAGCCTTTCTTGATCCCTTCCCTCCCTGCAGCCCAACCCTGCCCTTCTGTGATACGTTCCCTCACTGCAGGCTAAAATTAACCTTCCCCTCCCCACAGCCTAAACCAAACATTCCCCTTCTCCAATCCAGACCCTCCCCGCAGCCTAACCCTAATCTTCCTCCATCAATTNCCTTCATGCAGCCCAATCCTAACCTTCCCGCTTCCTAACCCTAACCTTTCCTTTCTATAAATGTTAAATGCCCACCCAAAAGGATGTGTACCCAANAAGTGTGTACCCAGCTTAAGAGGGGCAGGGCACAGGCTAGTTCTCAATTTNCTATTCCATACTAGAGAAGACCAGTTGGTTAAATGGTTGCTATGGGCAACATCTCCACTTTTCAGCATTGCTTACTGTTCCTCCTATGTCAATTATTTATCTTTCCAAATGACTGACAATAAACTAGGATGATGAGCCCAAACTCACATTTCTTCATGACGACATCCCCTGTGCCAGAGGAGAATTATATAGAAGACTGTGACAATAATATTGAATAATTTAACATTAAGCAAAATGCTTGCTGGAGGAAACATTATGAATGGTCCACATAGAGATGTGTGTCTGTAACAGGGAATAATGAACACAGGACTCAGCAGACATTACTCACAGCCATATTATCCGCCTTTCCATACATATCCTCAATTATAAAANCTACGCATACAAATCAGGACAACTACTTGACAAATATGTCATAAAAATACTTAAAATGTCAACAATGGGGGATTAAGCATTTCCCATTTTGCCTGTCGAGGGAGAACCTTGATATTTGTTCACCACAATGTATCCTATGAAGATGTTGTGACGTTAGTATTCTGCTCCACACCATTGTCTGTGTAATTATTTCACTTCCTGTTTGTTATTTAAAAGTGAATCCCAGCTCCTTGTCATATGTCATAGCAGTATGACCTAATCGAACAGTAATTAATTACTACCAAGACACTGGTTACAGAAGGCAGGTCAGGAATCTTGATTG
>JABWIB010008360.1:0-10973 GCA_016617825.1 Platyplectrum ornatum | reverse complement strand
CTCACAGCAGAAATCTGTTAGATGTGCACTCATTAAATGCATGTTTTGTGAGTACACATGTAACAGATTTCTGCTGTGAGGGTCATTTATCTGTTGATTGGAAAGATTATCTTTCTAGTGTATGGCCAGCTTTACAGTACTCTCAGCTTTCTCTTTCTATAATACATAAATAAGTTCCTTATAGGCAGTAATATGTTTTTCTAATATCTATGGCCTGTACGTGATAGGTGATAAGAAAAGGGAGAACAAAGTGCCAATTTTAAGGAAAGAGGCAAAAAATGTGCATAATCACGGTGTATATATATATATATATATATATATATATATATATATATATATATATTGATATCTATATATCTATATATATAAGAAAATGTTTTATATTCCATATTTTCCATACATTTGCCACACACACACACGCACACCCCTTTATAAGAAGAAACTCTGGAGATCACGGCGATTTAGTATATAGTGGTAGCAATCTCTAGTGATGGCCTGCATCTGTGCTGAGTGCTTTGTCTGTGGTTTATGATGCAGAAATCACGCAGTTTTGCATATAGTCACCTTCAAAGATTGCCACCACTACACACATGTTGAAACATCTTTAGCCACTTTGAAATTGTAACATTTACAGTCAGTATTGTGGATTCCTATATCTAATGCTGCAATAATGAGATATTTATTTCCTCAATCTACACGACCATCCGAGGAGGCAGAACTAAGACAGAGAACAGTGCAAATCCATTTTATGGCAGTCTCCCTTTAAATGGATTTCAGCATAAAGATTGTAACCATAGTAACGCTACACACCACTCATTAACCCATTCACTGCAGAGCGTTCTCTATGCTGGGGATGGGGATTTCAGTTATTATTTGTACATCTAGTAAATAATTGCAAATATATTCATGACACGGCACATAGGAATCTATCAGGTACAAAGGACAGCAGATTTCTGCACAGAATCAAGCGGAGTAAGGGGGGACAATATGTGTAAAATTCACAATTCATAGATGTCCTCATCATGGTTTACACATTACTCACTTATCTTTGCAATAGACACACATAGAACAGTACATGTATTTAACCAGTATACACGCTTCATACTGCATTAAGCCTCAATCACAAAACACCTTCCAAGTCACATTTACATAATGAAACTCATATATCATATACACATATATTGTAATCACTGATTGATGTGAAAACGCCACCTAATCACTGTATCTGTATATAGTAACACATTGGATTTAGAATTGCTTTGTTTATATACAGATTGCCATCCCTGATCTATACACCGGTTAATTCATTCCATTTCCTGTTCAGTAAAATACGTCAGTTTTGGCTTTTCCGCATCCCGATCATCTCATTATAAAGAAGTCAGACTCTACTGTGTTGCCAGGCTAATCCTCTGGCANAGCTAACAGCACATACTGTAAAGAACAAGCAGTAACAATAGTTCATCAAAAAGATCCTAAAATGCAATGTCCTAAAATCTAGAAAACTTTATTAAATTAGATGTCACTGACTGGGTCTCAATAGGGGGTTACAAGTTGTGCATGTCCTTCTTACCCCAATTATTATATCAACCAGATGAGTGGGGAATAATATTTCAGTAATCACCACCTCCTCTATGTACATGATGGCAGAAGAATGAGGGGGCGATTGTGCTGTCAATGCATAGGCAACCATAGGTATACGCCCAATAAGCAGCCGTCTGGGCCCCACGACTTGGATCACGCGCTGCCAACTCCACATTTATGATATTTGAATTCTGAATTTATTTTATTAATATTTGCANGTTCATTTTACTTCGTTCACCTCCACTTTCTTCAACAACTTTTCCTCTCTTTAATAACTTATAAGCAATGCTTTAGATTTTGGAAAGCTAAGTTTAAAATACCCCATGATATATTATAAAGACAGATTTATAGGTGTAAATAATTTGAAACATGGGGGCCCCCACAGCTTCTTGGCTGATCCCCAAGCTATTTCTATTTGGCAGACATTTCATTTGCAGAATCTTTGTATGGCAGAAAAACAAATTAAACAGGCAACTCTGACTCTCAAAGACTAAAAACAAAGTTCTAAATCATTAGATGACCACCCAGATAACCACGGACCGCATTAGACTTTTTGCATCTGAACACACCTCATCTGTAGACAAAGAAAGTTCTGATAGTAGCTTCTTAATGGAATCCCAGAGAAATCTGGCCAGTTATATGGCCTCGATCCTACATTAAATCAAAGTAATGACATCCATATGACAAGCCCTCTGACCAGCCCACATTGAACAATGTCAAACTCCCTACACATGCATGTAAATCCCAAGCCACGGGCAGAAAGCTTATCACATAGAGACCAGGGGGTATATTTAATAATCTGCGAGTTCAAAATTCGCTGCGGCGTGGTTTGTTTGATTGCGAGAAGGTGGATTAAGTATTTACTGATGGTTCAAAGGTTTAAAACATGTGGCAAGATTGTGTATTACAATCGCGCCCGAACAAACACACTCGCGACTGTTTTTTCATGCTGGACATAGGTTGGCCAAATTTACTAAGCAACGAGATTTAGTTTCAACCATATCTCGCCGGCAAGTTTCAAGTAGAGGTGCCTTTCACAGGCGTATTTCAAATTTTACCATATTCTCTACCTAATGTTGTCGGAGTTTTACACATTCTCGCCGCCACTAGTTTTACACATTCTTGCTGCGAGAAAGCCAATCTCGCAAACAAGCCGCAAGTTTAATCAAACTCGCTGACAAATCTTGCACGCCAGCGAGATCCAAATGCTTACAAAATATGCCGCTTAACAAATACACTTAAACCACTCATTCTCGCTGCTTAGTAAATATAACCCCAGATCTGAATGGCCAGCATTACAAAACATAAGTCCTAAACATAATTAGTTATTAATAATTTACATAACTGCACAATAATAAGAAGGGAAATGGGATTGTTATATAATTTAAAGGATTCTAATTACAAAAACTTGCCTGGTATAATGCAACCAAGTTTCTTGGCCTGGAAGTCACTGCACAAAACTGTGTACTAATTAGGTTTGTTGCCCTACAAAAATGATTGTGTCCTCCATGACTTTACATATACAAAGCTAGTATAAAAAACAAAAACATAGCAACAAGCAAAGTTTTAGTACCCAATGTATTAGTCTTCAAGGACTTACAATTAGTTACTGTTACTGCTAATGACTACTCAGACGAATACAAAATATTTTCCTTATTTTAAAGCATGTTCAGTTAGTTTCCATTGTCCTGATGCAGCAAAGCTTACCTTACTGGAGTGTGGCCCAGGCAACAGCAGTTTGAGGGCTTGTCTCTTCAATTCCACTAAACGAGCATTGCAGTTCTCACACCATACTCCCCTATCAGATCCAGGAGACGATCCTCCACCACTACCAGAACCAGGAGATCCTGTGCCAAATCCTGGAGAGCCACCCAGGGATCCTGGAGAACTGTTACCAATTCCTGGAGATGCAGGTCCTGGAGAACCAGAGAAGGAACCAGGAGAAGAAGTGCCTGAACCAGGGGATGGAGTGCCAGATGAGCCTGGTATAGACCCTGCACCCTCAGGCGCAGGCCTACTACCAGCCCTAGACTCCTCATAGGCTTTTCTATACCAACTCTCGGGAGAGAAGGGGGCTGAAGATTTTGTGGGAGAACAGACCTCATTGACCTAAAATAAAGAAGAATAAACATTGTTTGTAGAAATTACATAAAGGGTTTCCTTCAGTCATTACAGATTGCATAGTATGAAAGTTATGTACTGCATAGTGTGCTGAAATGTAAATTTACCAGATTTTATTATAGTCGTGTCCCTTGTAAGACCTGTGGCTACATTTATAAGTGTAATATTATGATTTTAATACTTTATTATTTTTTACCTCGACTAGTCGACTAGAGCCACAGCTTAATGAATATTTGTGTATAACATGTTTCTATATAGTTTCAGTAGCACACTATGGCCTAAATTCTCTTAGCAGGAAGTTTGCAGGGGAACTGAAAAGTGGGGATGTTGCCCAAAGCAACCAATGAGATTCAAGCTCACATTCTCCAGTATGTACAATAAAACTGAGAGCTCGAATCTGATTGGTTGCTATGGGCAGGTTGGCATGTCCATTAGGTGAACTTAGGCTTGTGCCTAGGGCGGCTGGCCGGCAGGGCGGTAGATTAGTGGTGAAAAAAATTGTAAAAATAAATTGTAAAATAAAAAACCCATTGAGGAGGGCAGAGGAGTGGAAGAAACATTGCTGCCCGCCCTCCCAACGTATAGTTAAACGACCGGAGGGCGTGCAGCAATTTTTCCTCCACTCCGCCACCCTCCATCAATGGGTTAGAACCGATGATGACACCCTGGCACATCACTGCCTGGAAGGGGGCTCGGTGCTAGGTCAGCCTAGGACGGCCCTGGCTATGGGCAACATCCCCACTTTTCAATTCCCCTGCAAACTCCCTGCTTAGTGAATTTAGGCCTATGTCTTATTTCTACACATATACATCTGAATTTCGAACATTGATCATTACAATATAAATTGTGCAACATAGTATCTTGTAAGGTCAGTGATCGCGCTAACACGTCTACGCACGTCTCTGGCTCTTTCATACGTGTAAAACACACATTGATATTGGTCCCATGCGTATTTTCACGAAAGGACCAATCTGTGGAATCAGCTGTGGGGCAGCGTTCTTTCTGCTGGCTGCAGCAGACATCGCGCTGTTAGGACTGCCTAGCAATGTGAAGCACCACCTTCTGCTGAGAGACAATGGACACAAACTGATGGATAATCTGCCTTCAACTGGCGCACTAGACCCATCAGCTTATGATGAGACACAATGTGTGATAATTGTGAATATCGTGGACCAATAAAAAAGATATTGTGAAAGCAGTATGGATTATTCAGAGAAGGGAATCTTACATATATTTATGATTTTATATAAAGTTTTATGTACAGTAAAAAATAGTACCATTATAGAGGAAAGGATAATAGGGGTCAGTATGGTTAAAAAAAAGAAATTGGAAAACTGGATGGGCCAAGTGTCTATTATCTGCAGTCACATTCTATGTGTCTATGAGCACAGATCGCTTATTCTGTGTCTTGATTTAGTTATGTATATGTATTTATTATAAGGATTGTTGGAAAGAAATGTCTCTTTTGGGTCTCCCTTAACCAATTTGGCATAGCTGGGAGTACAACTGGAACACCGAGCTGTTACAGCACTGGCCGGAAGCTGTCATGGAATCCTTATCGGGGTCCTATGTATGCTCTGGTCCGATTCTTGAGATTAGCAGGCTGATGTGTGAGTGTGAACGCGGTGCTGATACACCAGCACTTCATCTCAGGGTCACAGGAGCCACTGGTTAACACAGGGCACATCCTCAGGCTACATGATGTTTATGTAATGTATTTTTCTATCTCCTGGGAGCACACCAGACATAGGGTGGGTGTATGTATAGGTTACATGTGCTATATAATTTGTTGGCTCATATACATATATTATGAGAATATAATAGACCATAAGGGGTACTGAGGGTATTAGTATAGGATTATCTGTAATTCAGCTTAAAAATTGCAAGTTTGGTAATTAAATTTAAAGGTAAAGTGATATCAAACATTTTAACATGTGTATTTAAGAAGGGGACCATCCAACACCCTGTTATAACTTATTAATGGTGAGTTTGGAACATTGTAGACCACATTACCTTTTAATTCAATTGCTAAAATTGGCAAGAAAATACTCCTTAAAAATGCTATGCAGAGTATTTTTACTTCCGCTGAAAAAATGTAGCGCGATCACTGTGTAAGGTAAAGCAGCAGATTACTGGCTAATATAGATATACATGCTTCTATATAAAAAAAACACTTGGGTAAAAGTACTTATAAGTGTGGATAGTCATTATCATGCAATTCAAACATTCCACTTTTTAAGGGTTATTAAGACAATCAAGTCATTTATCTCATATACAATTACAGTATAAAGGCAAGAGACCAGGGGGGGAATTCACTAACTGACGATTTCTGCTGAGATTTCATATCGTCAGCGTTCGTCAGTGATCTGAAATCGTCAGTGAATGGTGATGTATAGTATTCAGTAAGTGACGAATTGTATTGACGATATGTAATGGCTGACGAATGCTGACGATATCCATTGACGAAAAAACGGGTATTCGGCAGGCGATATTGCACTAAACTGACGGATACACTGACGATTTTCAGTAAAATCGTCATGTCGAATTCACATAATGAAATCACCATGGCGAATTAGAAGCCTTGTTACTGGTAAATATTGTTAATGAACAGCAAATTATGGCACATAATATTTATGTGTCAATGACTTAATAAAATTGTGCCTGGGCAATTTCCTCAGAGGTGTTTTGAACTTGGTGAGGTCGGGAGAGTGGTTTGTGGTTACAATTGAGAGTGGGATATGTATTAGTGACTGTTGCAGCTTCCATTTTTATGAATGGGCAAACAAGCTTTCAGTGCTGTATGAGTGTCTTTATATAGTGCCCCTATGGAAATCTCCACTCTCTGCTGACGATTGGCCTTGACGATGTGTGGGTGAATACAATATTCGTCAGTTAGTGAATTCCACTTTTGTATCCATTGTATTGCAAAAATCGTCACCGCGATATCCCATTGACGATCTGGAAACGTCAATCAAAATGACAAAAAAAAACATATTCGTCACTTAGTGAATACACATTTGTGGAATTCATCAGCAAATTCGTCAGCCATTGACGATTTCTAGAAATCTTAGCAACATCACCATTACATTACATATAACCAAGACAATATTGCTCCTTTTATACTCAAACAAGGGTATGGCCAGCTTTATATTATGTTATAACAGTGTATTGCATTAGATGTTGCTTTTTTATTTCAATGTACAGCACTAACTAAAATGGTGGTGAGTTATAGATAAAAGGTTGCCATTAGTGCTACATACTTTTACTGAGCTTTATCAGTAATATGTGCCTGCAATGATAGATACCAATTATTAGTAATAATAATAATGAGAAGAATACACATCTAGTATTAGTATTGCTATGTAGTTCTAAGGATCAATTACGGATCATGTATTCCACAAAATGAACTCATAAGCTTCTGAGCTTGAAGTGAAGATTACGATACACAAGCTTATTAGGGATATTTCATAGTGATCAGAGCAGAGCATTCTCATGCTGATATATTCCTTTTTTAAACAACCTGACTAAAATCAGTGAGTACTATGTGGAAACATACTCTTTCATGTGACCTTAATGCTTTAAAGGGCTGTAAACGGCTGCACATGACTTCTGGGGGTCTACAAAACATCAGGGCTGGCCAGCTCAACAGAACACCAGACTTATTGGTGATCAAAGATCATTAAACTGCATTTTTTATATTAAAAGCCACATTTCTGAATCTCTGAGGCACATTTCACATGTGAATAAGAGCAAACGTTAACCAAGTATGATCATGTGATACTTTATAATGATCTGCAAGTATTAATGACGATTTGTAATACTGTAACTTATAAATACAGATTAAATAAAACTCATTGCAAAACAATCTGCATCAACCCAATCATATGTTTTGGCTAGGTATGTTTTGTCTTGCATGATGTATGCATACAGACACACATGCCATGGTAAGACACACATGCCATGGTTCCTGCAGCATGTTAGATTAGCGCCATTCCATTTCTATGTATTCTATGAATTCTGCATCTATGTGGGATACTTGAGCTGGCCAATCACAGTACCGATTGCCGTTTCCGTGTGTTTTCAACCGATTATGCAGAAGATTTTTCCCTTGACGAAGGTGTTAATATCGCTACCATACACGGCGCGAATGTCGGTCCGAAAAAAAACAGCTACATAACCTAATGATTTTAGCGGTAAAAAATGGTTAGCTAAAAAATCTATCTGGCGCACACACGGCGCGAAACTCATTACTGACGCTCATAAAAATACAGAAACATCGTTAGTGATGTCGGTCGTGATGTCGGTCTTTGCCATCCACAGCAAGACACAGGACCAACGAACCCCGAATGATAAATTTGTTGCTACCGACTAGTACAGTCACGACAATCGTTAGTAACAAGCACAAATCGTGATCATCCACGGCAGCGAGTTTTCAACTCCCGACCGATAAAATCAAGTTCGTTCCCAGGAATGGCCAGCTTTAGTCCTAATTTATTCTAAAACTTTTCATTGTAACAATAAATACCAGTGGAGGATCCAACATACTCTCATCTATAGAATCTCCATCAGAAATACTCATGTGTGTCCTAAGTTGAATGAAAAAGTCAAAGTTGTAAAGTTGACTCTATAGAGGAACAATGCACGATCATTATTATTTGATCAACATATGGGGATGAATTTATTCCATGTAAAGTATTGATAACCACATATGAATCCTCGTTGCATGTGTCGATCAAGACGATTGCCTCTTCCTAGTACTTCAAAGCTCTAATATAATGAGACATTATATATCAAGTGTGAGCATTTAGTCTAACAGTGTGATACATGTCATGATAAGGAATGCATTTCATTATTAGTCGTGTACAAGAAAACATTAAGAATGCATTAAATATTAATTAACTGTTCTGACAACTGATATATTGCTTGCAAAGCAGGTATCTGGTAGAAGGTAGAGGGTATGTTCCCCTGACAACCTCCGATATCGAGGTGTATCTGTTGCTTAGCAACAGCATCAAGGTTAAAGATACAAATTGCTTTTTATAGCTGGCTATGTTTGCTCTGGTTGTGTAACACAATCCGGTGTGAAACATATTAGTGAACTGGTCCCTGCATTCAGGTTCACATTGCTTGTATGTGGTGTTTGTATCAAATAGCATACAAAACGAATACAGAACAATGTGTATATTAATTGCACGCTGCATATATTCGTTTTAATACATCTTGAAATTGCCATGTTTATATATCATGATAAGATACACTTTATAAAATGAGTTAAGTACTAGTATGCAAGTAACTGAATTGAAGTGATTGTGCCTTTGTGTTGTGATGAAAACTATTGCAGATTTTGTGCTAAAATAGAAGTATAGTCTACAATGGAAACATAGCCTAAGATAATACAGACACATAGCATTACAGGGAGTACAGCGACTATCAGCGTGCTCATGGGTGATTTTGAACTGTGGACTAGCAGCGTGGAAAGGTATATGGCCAGATGAATCGTTCCTCNCTGCATTCTCCATGGCCTTCTTACACAGCAGACATGACTGCTTGCCTCTGCCTGGGAAGAGCTCTTCCATTAGGATGTGACTACGCACAATTCAATAGATGGTCAATCAATGGTTTCATGAGCATTACATATATATATATATATATATATATATATATATATATATATATACAGACCCTCCAACATGACCCATTCCACCAGGTACATAATACTCCGCTCCTGGGCTTTCAGCTGTCACTCACCTGGTTATAACGAACTAACTGATGTCTGAGTAATGTAACAATGGTGGTTACCATAGTAACTGATTGCTGGAAGTTCCAGAACAGAGTATTTTGTACCTGGTGGAATGGGTCATGTTNGAGGGTCTGTATATATATATATATATATATATATATATACACACACACACACACAGATGAACACAGCCTAGACAAAACACATCCTGACAGTATGCTGAATGCCACAGGGTGGCTATGGATATGGTGGCCCAATCCCTCGCTACGTAATATTGTGTATTAGCTAGAAATGATTTCATACATGCAAACCAGTATCATAGTCACAAGTCTGTTTCTGCAGGCATAGCGAGACCATGTGTAGCGTATTGCTTTCTATGGCAGACAATGACACATTAGGAATGCCCTACACATCTGCAGGCTATGCTATTTGGCAATGACTGAATGTAAATGTTTTCTTCACCTCTCATATTATCACCTTAACTCTTTGCAATCCTCCTAATACAGGTCCAGTCTATGGCAAATGATCTCCAGTAGATTCTGCAGGAATCAGAGCTCCTCCTCAATGCAGATTCTTTTTCTCATATATAAGAACTGTGGCAATGTGTTACATGAGCTGGAGATGAAATCTCTATTGCATCAGGGATGTCGGGATAAACCTGCCTTCTGCTGAGTTACTTTGCAGGAAAGACAATAGCCAATAAATGCCAGTACCCTGCATAATGTGGCTGAGAAGCGTGATTCCAGTATATGCTGCTTTATGTCCAGCTACACACAACACACAACAAACACACAAGTGGGCAGATCTGAGCACTGGGTTTTAAAATGACAAAACCTAAAATATTTTGATTGATTTGACCAAAGGTCTTATATTATACATGTGTTATCGGTAAGGAGAGGGCTTCAGTATTGCATGTGTGTCAGCTATTCTTTGTGTCCAGGTAATGTGCACTGTGTAAACGCACCTCGGAGAACTTTCACATAAGAGGTAATTAAGCATCGTAAATTGCCCTCTGTCCATACTAAGGGTGAGGGACATGAATCTATTGCTGTTTTTCCAAGACTATAATCAGATTGACGTATACCCAGGAGGCTATTGGAGGAAGACACACGCTGATCAAGGACTGAATACCCGAGTTCAGGATTTCATCAAAGTTTGCGATAATTCATTAACATGATTATTACATATATATATATATATATATATATATATATATATATATATATATTACATATATATAGAAATGTCATGACCTCCATGTATCATTCATAGTACTCCTGGGCTGAGCACAAGGTACAGTGTATAGTACTGACAGATACAGAGACTTATCTCTGGTCATTTTCTCTGCCATGGACTGGGGGACAGGCATGTCTCCTGTTATACATCACCTCAGAAATGTCTGCCGCTATGACAGCTGAATGCATGCTGATATCTCAATAGTAGAACAAGTGTGTGTCCTCTACTGCGGGGTGTCTGCGAACGATGGGCAACGTGCAGATATCTGCTGGTATTCAGCACAATTCTCCAGCTA
>JABWIB010008358.1:0-14328 GCA_016617825.1 Platyplectrum ornatum | reverse complement strand
AATGTCCATACCACCACTTCTAAATGTCCATACCACCACTTCTAAATGTCCATACCACCACTTCTAAATGTCCATACCACCACTTCTAAATGTCCATACCACCACTTCTAAATATCCATACCACCACTTCTAAATTTCTACTTCGACCACTGTGCCAAATAGGATTAACCACCACCCTACACTCCTATGATTAATGCTATCCCTGTTTGTTTACTAGCTCCCTCACGGGCTGCTTTCCATCCTTGAAGGGCTTTTAACCCTTTCCCTTCCTACACTTACGGTTACATTGGGGTAATCCTTTTGTGTACCGTTGTCTCCATGTCTTTATATCAGGAAGGTAAGAGCATATCTATATCTTAAAGTGGGAAACATAAGTGCACAGTGTGGTGTGGTTTCAAATATTAAAGAATCAATTGAGCAAAAAATTCATATAATTCATATATATATTCTTAATGCTACATAGATGTTCCATTAAATGAAACTCCTGATCGTCTTCCCCACATAATACTTATTGCATAGACATATGACCTGTTTAGAATTACAAATACTATAGAATTTCAATGTATGCACATTGCCACATTTGTCCTTAATCTCGGGGACCTTTGTTATGTATAGGCATCCTTTGCATGACCCACACGGGTAGCAACCAAAATCTGGAAATTTTGTTTTATTGTCGATGTTAATTGGCTCAAGACATCCTTCAGATTTTTGTTCCTTCGCCAGCACATTGAAATACTTAGGCCCAAAGTAGAGGAGAAGGATTTATCCATTTTTAAGATATCAATATTTTTATTTAAGATAGCTATATGATCAGCTTCTTGACAATATGTTCCTAAAAATCTAGTTACTTCTGTCCCCTGCTTCTTTCTTTGAGGATATATCAATTTTATTATATAAAGATTCCACGTCTAATGTGGGTAGTATTATCCCTGTACTTATGTTCAACTCTTTCAAATGCGCAAGCAGATCTTGAGTATCATGAATATAAGATGGAAGGGTATATACAAATGGTCTGAGTACTTGGTCCACATACTTGCTCACTCTTTCAGTCAGGGACTGGTTCCCCGAAACTATTGGGCATCCGGGAGGTTTTAGGGTGCACTTGTGTACTTTGGGTAGGAGGTAAAAGCATGCGGTCCTCGGGTGGTCACATTTTAGGAATTGAAATGTTTTTTCATTGATTATTCCTGAAATTCTGGAAGTATTAATCATTACATTGTACATATTAGAGAACTCTGTTGTCGGCTTGGACAATAGGCGCTTGTCACATGATTTGTCATTTAATTGACGTAAGGCTTGTTCTACATGCATTTCAATCGGCCAAAGAGCACAATTGTGTTAGTCCATTGTTTAATTTCTTCCAAGGCTCTCAATTCATCTCTACTCATATTGGAATGTCTATTCAAGATTCTCCTTTCATGTGAATTCATCAATTTGTCCAAATCTCTAGATACAAGATCTCTATAAATGCACAGCGCTGGGAATTTAGTTAGATACAGAAAAAAGGTTGATTTGTTTTTCAAAACATGACACTTTAATGTGTCATTTTCTTTCTCTAATTCTTCTAGGGCAGCTATCGCTGACAATTCCTATGTTTTCCATTATCAAAGTCCAAACTAAAAGAATCAGCTATTATAAAATATTGATTAATATTGCCTTTATTAATATTTATAACCGGTGGGGAGAAAATACCTATTTTATTTTATATTCATGAACATGGTCATTTTGGTACAAAGTTTAGACTCATTGCTAGTAACATTTCCTATGCAATGATAAATAGTTTTTTTTTTTTAAATGAGACTCATTAGAATTATGGAGAATAATATGAAGATCATAAGAAATCTTACTGCCTCTGTATCAGGCTACCAGGAAATGCTATTTCAATATCATTAGCAAGCAGGACATTGAACCAGTAGGGGATGAAGACACCTGAGGGTATATTTACAAAGCGGCGAGATTGCAGTGAGATTGAAATGTGTGGATGTTGCCCATAGCAACCAATCAGATTTGAGTTCACATTCTCCAGTGTGTATAATGAAACTGAGAGCTTGAATCTGATTGGTTGCTATAGGCAACATCCCCACATTTCAATCCCACTGAAATCTCACCGCTTAGTAAATATACCCCCTAGTCTCCTATGCAATTTGCTTTCAATGAACAAATGTGAACAGTGTTTTACCCAAAATATTGATCTGCAATGGACAATGGAAAATCAAAAACACCTTAGAGAAGCATGATTTGCAAATGGACTGCCTTTGTGTATGTTAATCAAAAACATTGGGGCAACATAAGGACAACGTAAGAATGGCATCGCCATTCTAAGAGACAGAAAGTCTGCATTTTAATGAAGAAGGGTGAGAGGGTGAATCCCAGTATTCACTGCGAGATGGTGACCCTGTGACATCACAGGTGCCGGTTGGCATGTGCCCTGGGGATATGTATTCTATTGTTCCCTGGGTATAAGAATGGCTTACTCCTCACTTTCAGTCAGTTCCAACATGAAAACACCTTCAGTTAACATCACTTTGCTGGTACCCTGGACTATGTCTATGTCACCTAACATCATGACCCTGGGTCATTCAGGATGCTGTTTCTTGCAAGTATTATGGACTCAACTCTGTCTAAACTTAGTCTCATTATATGTCTCTGTCTAACTCTGTGATTATGTTCTTATCTCTCTGTGTTGATGAGATAGTATCACTATAATCTCCCATTAGGTTAATAGATTATGGCCCTGTCTGTACACTGGGTTATTCTGTCTGCTAATATCTGTATTTTGGGTGCTGTCTCTCTGCTATTGTAATGTTTTTTGTACCAATTTCTTATCCGTTAAACTCTTTTGAAGGTATTATTATTAAGTTGCTTTACTTGCGATTATTGATTTAAATTTGATTAGTAGATATTACTTTTGTTGTCTCAGGAAGTCTTTTATATATTATTCTGAATTTCACACCATTGAGTTCACAGTGTATCTCTCCTATTTTGAAAAGATTTGGGGTGGTGGGAGCAGGATGTTGTCTTTGCAGAGCCCAATGAGGAATACACTTCATGTGTCCTCATTTGGCTCCGCTACATAGACGCAATCCTGCTTCTATGGCAAAGGGAGGAGAATCATCTAAAAGCCTTTATTGATGTCCTTAACACCAATGATATGAATTTGAAACTAACACTAAATTTCAGTTACAGTAAAGTGGAATTCCTGAATGGGAGTAACACAGGGGGGAGACATTGTGACTGATTTATATCGGAAACCTACCTCCACAAATAGTATACTCTATGCAACCAGTGCGCATCATCGAAAATTGGTGAGAAATATCCCCAAAGGGGAATACTTACGTATTCGTAGAAACTGTTCAGACCTTGTACAGTTTAAGATTAGAGATAAAGAGCTCAGAGGAAGATTGTTGGATAGGGGTTATTCACCTACTTGTTTAGACAGAGCGTATCGAAATGCTTTAGGGACCATATATATATATATATATATATATATATATATATATATATATATATATGATACATGATATATCCCCAAAGAAAGGGGGGGGACAGTAGTAACTAGATTGTCAAGAAGCTGATCATACCATAGCTATCTTAAATAAACATATTGATATCTTAAAATTTCAATGTGCTGGCAAAGGAACAAAAACCTGAAGGATGCCTTGAGTCAATTTATATTGACAAAAAAAACTAAATTTCCAGATTTTGGTTGCTACCGGTGTGGGTCGTGCAAAGGATGCCTATACATTTAATTATTCCCCTTTTCTGTGAAAAACAAATATATAATGTTGCTAACACAACATGCCAATATAACAACATGCCTGTCACGAATCTCACCTGTGATGCTGGATCTCGCCCTGCCTCCCCGCTTCTAGTTGCCGGCAGCGCCTCTTGCGCCCTGCACCAGCACCTCCTTCGGCTGCCAGCTGTTCCCGTCGGCCGCGTGCTGCTGCTCCTCTGCCTCTGCCTCCATGCATGCTACATCGCAGCTGGCATATTAGACATGCTAATTTTTTACCAGCTCTGTGATCCACTCCTCAGGGAACCAGAACAGGGACTGTTCAGGGATACCGTCCTGTGTTTGTAGTGCTTACATGTCGTGTACTTGCAACTCACTACAGCCACTGCCAGACTCTGGGCCTCGGTCAGAGCCTGAACCACGGATCCTGACAATGCCAATATAACAACATGTCAATATGTCCTGTCACTAATTTTAAAAAGTTTTTCTCTTATCTGCAGATATACAATTATATGAGCTTTAAGATGCAGATATATTCCCCTGGGTAATCCAGCAATGGGGACGGCGGGCCCAATAGCTGCCGCTATGGTGGTAGTTACGCCGGTGTGAGTGGGGTAGCACAAGTAGTTTGCACTTGCCAACTAGACATCTACAGATGCCCTTGCTGAAAGAAGGCAACCAGCTCCTTGTGCTAAAACACTGAGCTTCTCTTTTTTTCAATCCATTTAAAAGTCATCTGTGATTTATTGCAGACGATGGTGATGCATTAAAGTAAAATCTGTATGGCAGAATTCTATTTAGTATTGAACAAATCTGTGTACTGCCATTGTAATAACATCGAATAATACGGCTTTAACGCTTAATTAAACTTAATGCATTATAAATTACACGTTGGTCACAGAAGGTGTTATTGCCCTGTCAGTGTTAGCATTTGGAACAATAACAGTATTATTTTCCTCCGAGTGTAAGTTTAATAATAACAACTAAATCCTTTAATCTTTTGCAATGTGCAAGAGAGAAAAGACAGTTAATAACTGTTCTATGTTAGAGTCATTTCTACAGTACAATAATTATATAAATATACTAAAACCAAAATGGATCTCTACCTCCATGCTACTGTTTCTTAGCTAGACTTACTTAGCCATTCTCTATGGACTTTAAGCTGAGCACCAGGTAACCTCATAGATGCAGCGTTGTCGAGTAGGGGATATAAACACATTGAAGTGACAAGTTGCGCTGTATGTGTATTGTGTTTGCGGCACTCTGCGTGGGTAATAGAAGAGATAAGAACCTTTGAACCATGCAAGAGATGAATGTACGGTAACATTAGCTGAGAGCCGAATTGTCTGTTCAATAGCGACTCAGTGCATCTTTTCTATTACATTTAAATTGCCTTCTTTTAAGTGGTGCTAAAGTTTAATAATTTTTGAACAAACAAATGAAAGGCAATCATTTTATCCCACAGAAATGGCAATTTAAAAGGTCTCCTATTTTCTTCAAAGCGAAGTAACCTTTATATTCCTCATTTGAACCTATACTTTATATTATATGAAGAGGAAAAACAATCTCTGGTGTCATTTCACTTTATCACATAACATATGAATGTTTCTATATGACTTTGAACATTGAGACCATCCCACCATTATTTCTACTTTGTAAAGTTTACATCATGTATACCGTTTTTAACCAAATCAAAATATTCCATTTAATGGTAGTCTAACACTAATTTCATAGACACATCAGGGCTCGAAGTGGGAGGTATACGGGGGTATGNCATACCGGCANTTCTCCCACTGATGTAATAGAAAAACTACAAATCTCCATTGACTTCTATTACATTCTATGTTTCCATACCCCCCACTTCTAATGGTCCATACCACCACTTCCAAGTTTCCAATTGATACACATTTAATTAGGAATGACATTTCAAGCATTAAGCTTGCCTTTAGTAACACTAAACCAGATCAAGACATGATCCGCCTGACACCTGACTGTAAATGCATGCGTGCCAGATGTAACCGTGTGGTTCTCCTAGGCTACCCAAATGAGAAGGCCTAGGGCCCCATTCTATTTTGTTGAATGACATGCCTGACTGTCTTGTCCTCAGTGTGTTATGTCTGTGGTTTATAGGATTGCTGAAATGTGTTCTAAGGGTACAATCTTGTTATAAGAACATTGGACCACTGGGATCACTGGGATTGGAAAATGTTTTTCTTGAGATTGCACATACATCCCGTTTTAAAGTCTAAGTCCTCAAGAACAGTTTTCACCAAGAGCTTTCCAGTGGTGGGACTGCTAGTGGAATATTAATTAAACAGTAAAGGCATGCAAAATGAACGCCTTCCTATCCAAACTGTTCTGCTCCATCTATACCACCATTTAGAAGTGGTGGTATGGAAACACCGAACATAATAGAAGTGAATGGATTATTTGAGTTTTCAAAATTAGATCAGTGGGAGAAGAGACGGTATGACATAACCCCACTCCGAGCTTTAGGCGCCATACTATGTCTCTGAGTATTTAGTGTGTCCTGGCTACTCTTTTGCTGTTATAAGGCTAGTAACCATTAAGCCTTTAAAGAAAACTAAATATGCAATGCTAGGGTGAGGATGATAGTAGTATTGCCACAAATCTCTAACAACATAATCATAAAATAAAAACATGTATGACCCGACTCCTGCTTGATGGCCGACTTCTGCATGGAGTATGGAAGGCCACCAAATGTCCTGTAAGCACGCATGCTCGCTCTAGATGTTTGCGGACGAAATTCCATCTGATGCACTTTGGGGGTTGGGGTAGATTTAAAATAAACATTTGGGGCTGGGTTCATGATTCGCAAGAACGACATTAGGCATAAGCCCTGCCAGCCCCTGTCTTTTACAAAGGAGAGTGGGGAGTGACAGGGGCTTTCCTCTCCTCTCCCACACACCAGCTCTTCTTCTTCATAGTGCTTTATATATGCACTCTTATGTTCACAATTATTTAATTTAAACTGTAGTTTAATTAATTCTCTAACTGGTTACAGCATGTTAGTAGATGCAACAAAATTGTTACTTTAATTAGCATTAAATTATATTCTAGTCTCAAAGTTATCATAGCTGACCCATTTACCACAGAAAGGTTGATGATAATATTATCAGTGGAAATACTGTACCATTCATTATTTCCAAAACAAAACATGGGTATTGGCGAAGCATTGTCCAAAGCTAATAAAACACTTCCTCATCTACTTGCCAAGGTTCATCATGATTTATAATGTATTTTTTCAACTTGCCAGACAAATAATTCAAGCGCATGCATATGTTATCATGTCAGTTCTCAAGAAACCTATCGTCTTTTTATGCTAGTCTAACACAAGATATCATTCTGTTTCCTACAAGAAGCCATAAACATACAATTACTGTATATACTAGTATAAGCCTAGTTTTTCAGCACATTTTTTCGTGCTGAAAGTGCCCCCCTCGGCTTATACTCGAGTCATTGTCCTATATAATGTCAATAAGTTATCCCAGTTTTTTTAGGTGAAATTAGGCGCCTTGGCTTATATTCGGGTCAGCTTATATTCGAGTATATACGGTATATATATTATCTTTAAGGAAATATCAGAGGGTTGGGAAATATGGTAATAAGGCACCATATAAAAATGTCACACACAGATTGAAGGTAAACTTTAAAAAGGGCAACTAGTAATTGTTTTGTATATAAGGGGTTGAGTCCAGTACCTCCACAGGAACATGTTTAGGGGTCAAGGTACCCTTGCCAATGTTAAGGACTGGGAAATGAACGGAACAGCTATATTGGTTGTGATCTGAAACAAATGAAAGCCAGGACAGTGCACTTAGAAAATATATATGATAATATTGATACAACTCTGCCACATAATAATTATACAATCAGTTCTTCTGTAAGAAATATATGTTCTTCTGTAAGGGACAAATTTCTGGTCAAATACAGAAATGTATTACATTTTCTCTAGTACAGTCCAAAAGCAAGAAAGTTCATCACTCCTTCCTTCTCCTCTTCTGTGCATACAATAAGAAAAAAGAGAATATATAGTTAAGGCTGTTATACAATGTAGATATATGCATATATCAGGTTATTCCCACTTGTCGAATTGTTAAGGTGCAGGTAACAATTTATCTCTTTGTAGTCCTCCCAATCCCCTCACCAGGTTTTCGTTGAGACTCACATGTAAAAAGAAGAGGTGGGGAATAGACAGAGATAGTGAAGTCTATTTTTGTTATGGTTCATTTTCCTATCTGGTCAATTGTACTCACGATTATATTTCCTGTTAGCAGTACTCCTCTTCACTCGTCCTCCTCCAGACCTGAAAGACTGGGTGGCAATAGAGAAACAAAAATAGTGAAGCTTGCTCCTCACCCCATACACTGTTATTTATGCAACACCACTCAAAATGTCTCTACTACTATTCTTAGACATATACTTATTCCCAGAAGCTGATCCTTCACCGGATTGGCATTTCTCTCATCTATGGTCCACTGTATTTCATGAAGATACCTCCTGTGTGTCCTGTTTATTTCTTTTATTTCCTTTCAAACAGACCCAGCGGCTCTAAACATATCCGTTTAAACCACAGGGTCTTTATCAAGGTAACGTTACAGGACTACAAAGAGATATATTGTTACATCTACCTTAACAAGTCGACAAATAGTGATTAGCTTGATATATGCATATATGCACATAACCAACTGTATAACCAACTTCACTATATATTCATTTTTTTCTTTTTGTAGATGGTGCAGGTGTCGATATTACTATATACATATATATATATTTTTTTTTTTCATTCATTTATACTGTCCACAGTCCTTATTAGTGAGGTTAGGTAAAAAACCCTGCTCATATTGATATCTTGTAGACTCCTATTTCAATGCAGGAGTACCTTTACTTTCTAATATCTTCTTATTTAGTGAATTTAAAGTTCTAATGTGACTTCCCTGAGGTATTTGAGTGCTTTGGGGTGCCCACATCCCAATGCCATACACCATTGCCGTCATTGGCTCCATGGATCTATACTGTCTTCTCCCTCTGTTCCTTACCTCTACATCATTAACTCTCCGTTGTAAAGTATTTTGGGGGAAGCCTTATTGATTTAATGCTTGGAGGTGGTATTGCCATAATACATTATGGAAGTAAGGGACATGCTATAGTTAGTGGTAGTAATATTACAGAACTGCTGTAGTGTTTGGCGGTGTAGATGATTACTTTGGGTACATTGCTTTAGCTTGTAGTACTTAAATAGATGTGGTACTGCTTTTGTATGGAGTACATTGGCAATTATATATATATATATATATATATATATATATATATATGACATAATGTCATAAGGGTACAATGCCCTGTACTGTGGAAGTAGTAATAAACGGATGTCCAATACAATTTTTTGTGAACAGAATCAAAGAACAACATAACAAGAAAAACAAAATACAGTATGTATAAATAGACACAATCATAAATACAAAATAAACCAAGGCTAACAGTAAACAACCTATTAACCCTGAATGGAAGCAGAGCACAGCATATACCATCACAATAATAAGAGCGCTAAAATCAAAGCAAAGTCCTTGTAAATAGGGCAAACGCAGGTGAAGTAGGAGGTTGAGGAATTTAATAAACTTGACTGAGGAGCTGAGTTTTAAAGAAGCACTTAAAGTTTGGAGTGGATAATAGTGTTAATGGATGAGGATGTTATACCAGAAAGTGGAGATCAATCCAGAGATGAACATAAATCCTACTGTTTTCAAGGATGGACGAGTTACGTTTGCCTGTAAAATGCTTCAACTCATTGCATACGCCAGCATGATAGGTAATGTAGAGTGCAGCAACATGACCACACACAAGAGGAGGGTAATACACTGTAATGTAAAATGGAAATGGTGCTTATGGTTTGTTTGAGTGCTACAACCAGGGCTGGCGCACCAATTAGCCCATGACCTCACGCCGCACGTCACTTGCCGGCGAGGGGGCGCGGTGCTAGTTCTACCTAGGGTGCCCACAGACCTAGCACTGGCCCTGGCTACAACATACTGTAAATGTGCTCAGGGCTGGTGCTAGGTCTCCCAGGAACCCTTGGTGACGTTTTGCCTCTCTCGACCTCCCTGGATACTTTGGATTAAAATCTATAAAATACAAAAATATTGTGCATTCACAGTCTATTTAGTGTACACTCTCTGAAGTGTTACACATCCAAACCACAATGCAGTTTCCACTGTCTGAATATGGTCCATTTTTATCCCCCTTCTATCTATGCAAAGAACTTCTATCCCTCTGTGAACTTTATTTGGCTCTTCTGTGGACTCTTCTCACTTGTTTAAGAATGTTATTTAATAAATCTTTTTCTTCTGTAAAATATACCACCTTAAATGTACAAATAGATGTATTTACCTTTAGCAAAGGGCTGATTTACAGCTACGAGTAACAGCATCAATGAATCAATAAAGAAATAAAATCTGATTCATTTTCTATTTAGCATGATAATGTCTTCGGAAGATGCTGCTACAACCTATGTTTATGTATGGTGATGATACGCTTGCCAGGATTCTTAGGGTGACTAATATCTTATATGTGTTTTAAACAATTAGTCACTGGAATTGGTTGCTGTAATTAAGGGACTCAGTACAGTTACTTTATAGCAGCCTCTGCACATTGTTTTTGGCTTTGCTTTTGCTTATTAAATATTGCTGTACAGGTTACATTACATGTATACATTTATCAATGTTAAAGTGTATGGTGGATTGCCTATAAATAAGTTTTTGGTAATTCTGCTTGATATATTTATTCCAGTGCAGGATTCTTCCTTTTATGTATATAGAGCAGCTTTACTTTTTAGACAGTAAATAAAACTTTGACTAGTAAATGTTTTCGTGCGTTCCATATTCAGGGTAGCCAGACACGTACCTTCTGACCACCTATTAATATTTACCTGTTCTGTGAGGTTCAATGATGGTCTGAAAGATTATCGCAGACATCGTAGCTCCTCAGAGTGAAGCTCAGTGATAGCCCTTTGTGAAAGAAGCTGTAGGTGTTGATAGCATTAATCAGGGCTTGGCTCGAGCAGAACTCTTCCGACATACATAAGGCTTCCAAGGGGCAACAGCTTTATTACGAAATCAAATACCAAGAAAAACCAGAAGAAAAATGAGGAAAGAGAGTGGGAAAGAGAGAAATTGGAATAGGAGAGCATCGAGACAAATCACATGTTATAAAAAGTAGACGCTGGCACCAAAATCCTTCCCCCGAAAATAAGCCCTACCCTAATTTTTGTAAAACCGTCCAAAATAAGCTCTACCCCGAAAATAATCCCTACCCCAAGAATAATCCCTAGTGAATTCCACAGTAGCACCAAGTCGCAAAGGCAAGAGACCATCTTCAGGTCATAGGAAAAGTCCCTAGAGGAGCAGACGGGCATTCTTACAGTGTCAAGGGGTGTGTCAGATCTTGATATAGCGGAGAAGTTTTAAATTCCAACCAGGAGAACCAAGTAGCAGTAAATTCAGGGACGCAGTCCGCACTAGACATAGTAATATCATCCATTGATATTACTATGATATATATATATAGAGAGAGAGAGAGAGAGAGAGAGAGAAAGAGAAAGAGAGGTCAAGTCTTTCCAACCATTCCTTCGGGATTGAAACTACAGAGGATCTCCAGTGCACTGGAATAACAGCTTTGGCTGCACTATTGAGGTATAATCCAGACATTTGCACCATTTATATTTTAAGTGAGGATACCGCACAAGTTTTAATGTACAGCTGATCCATTGTACCTCCACCTGGAATTTACTGACCAATGGACGTTCTTATTTATACTTATACATTTGCAGAATACATATTATCAAGACCTGTTCTGAAACTGAGGGGAGCTAATGGGAGGGTCAGGGAAATTAAGGAAAAAAGTGGTAGAGGCTAAGAGAGTAGAGCAATTTAACCATCCATGGGATAGACATAAGGATATGATTAATAAGAAGTGAGGATTAATAAGAGTTGAGGTAAAATAGGTTTAAATATGGTACAGACTAGATGGGCCGAGTGGGCAAAGCTCATGATAGTCAGCACATTCCAGGAAATGTGAGGTTTACTGTGGAAAGACAGAGGTTACGGAGCTGTCATGAAGCAGTGGACGTGCTCCGTGAAGCAGGGTATTTCCAGATAGCTTTCATTTCAGGAGTGGGATTTTAAAAGCTTAATCGATATTTCTCTCTACAGTCAGTCAAGCATTTAATGGCTGTCCATAGGATATTTGTCCAATACGCAAGTAGCATGTACCCCAGATATAACCTCCATACTCTTTGGTATTGACCCCCCCCAAAAATTATGCTTAGATATAAATTAATTGTCAATCCATTTCAAAAAAGGCAATTTGTATAAAGTGAAGGGGGTTATCACTGTCTGCTATTTTTATGCTGCTCTGTAGGTCCTACATGAGTGATGCTGAGAACCTACTGACAGCCACATGCAGTTTGCCCTTTGTGAGAAGAGCAGTGTGATGTGAAGCATTGCTGAAGGCGAATCCAAAGCCCTGATTGAATGGACATCTATTATTGGAACTGCTGGCGACAAACAAGATGACTGGTCCCTGTGAATGGTCTGCTATCATCAAGCACACTAGCCTAAGGTCTCATGCACTGTCCAACTTTTAATGTACAAATAGAAAACTTGAAGTACGAACAGGGCCGCCATCAGAAAGAGCCGGACAGAGACGGACAGAATTGATGTGACCTTGGATTTTCTCCCACATGGGATGTTATGAAGTCAATGATATCAAGACGTCCGTCCGACCCAGGAGGAGCTCACTCAGTACTGGTGTACTGGTTTCAGCTGTCTCCTCCCTGATGCCAGCCCTGAAAACAAACACCAACCGTATATAATCAGCTTATTAAATGATTGATTAAATATGAGTGGGTGAAGGTGATATTCCTTGAATTATGTAAGATATATATATATATATATATATAATATATTGCAACCTGGCTGGTCCATCCATAATAATAGCACTTACCCCTATGTATCAATCCCCAATCAACGTAATCTGAATGTGCTATATAAAAAAAAATATATATATATATGCCCAGGGCATAGAAAATAGACGCAGAGCAAGATATAACTTTGTAAAAAAAAATGGCTAAAACAACATCTTCTAAATTATGCAGGCATAGTTAAATATTTATATATTCTTTGCATGAAGAATGATACTTTTATCCCTTTTAAGTTATAAATATTGAGAAGGTTGCACTTTCAGTACCCTTGTACAATGCTACTGTGTCAAGTTAACCGAAACTAACTATTAATAGATTATACATTTAACCATTCCTTACACATAGAAGGGTCCTTTCTCTTTACATGGTCCAACAAATAGCTCTTAAAAATGCACTGATATCATCTCGACATCACCTTTTAAGGCATGTTACTTGTGTAGATGTTTGTCAAGTTATTGAAAAATGTTAGAAGTATTTGGACACCTAAAATGGAGCTTTATTACTTTATTTCTAAGGATAAACTGTCTGTATTCCCCATTCACATACTGTAATATGCTATAAATAAATACTATAAATAAAATAAAATAATATGAATAAAGATAATCCCGAGTTGATCACTGTTATATAAAGTTTCTATGTGTGATTTTCTACTGGGCATGCTCAGAAATCTTACAAGAGATTCAGATCTGACTGTATGGCACTGTTACACAATGAATGAAATATATTTATATATTTGGTAGATTTATGCAGGTGGGATATATTTGATGGACTGAGCCTATTGGATTTACTGCTAACCTTATGATTTGTATGATGCTGCATTGCTTTCTATTATTAATAATGAATATATTAAAGGCTTCCCTGTATTCTGTAACTGATTTTTATGTTTTTGGGTTTGTGATCACAGAAAACACTGTCCGGAGAGACTTGTTAAATATTTGCCCTAACTACTGCAGCTGTCACACTTGTAAGCGATCATTTGTTATTATTCATTATTATTGTTATTTCTTGTATTATTAATGTATGCCACTTTCCTGTACACCTGCTGTGTGAATCATTTAAAATAAAGAATTTACATAAAAGATTTGCTTTTATGATTTGCTTTTCGCTCCTTAACTACAGTTTTTCTCTTTTCCTACATGATAAACAATATCATAAAATTTAAATAATACATAATATAACAAAAAAAAGTACAAAACCATACAAATATTTCTGGCCTTATGGTTCCCATGGTACAGTTGCATTAATCTATACGTACAGTCCTAATACCTTTAGCCAGTCGAATTTAAACTTATAAATATAACTATGGGCCAGATTCAGACTTACTGTGTCATTACTTACACTCTCATGGGTAAATTTCATTAGTCGCAAATAGTATTAGAGTTGAGAGATGATGTTTCCAGCACAAGCAGGGCTCGAAGTGGGGGGGTATACGGGGGTATGACATACCGGCACTTCTCCCACTATTGTAATAGAAAAATTTTAAATCTCCATTGACTTCCATTATTTTCAGTGTTTCCATACCGGCACTTCTGAATGTCCATACCCCCACTTCTAAATTTCCACTTCGACCACTGAGCACAAGTGTAATAACTGA
>JABWIB010008353.1:14238-24686 GCA_016617825.1 Platyplectrum ornatum | reverse complement strand
TCCTGTCACTAACAACAAAATACCAGCAATCCAGAGGTAATTCAGGTAGACATCTACATGGTTAGAATGACAAAATGACAAACNATGCTATAAAGGTGCCTTTTCTATCAGTAGTAGAAAACTGAGCAAATGTACTTAGTGGAGTACTTTAACATGTATTTAAAATCATCAAATATTTCTAGAATGTCAATAATATTGCTATAAACCTGAAAAACATGATTTAGACAAATTTAGGCCATAGAGTGTAGACCAGTGGCTCTCAAACTTTCTCAGTTGAGGCACCCTTAGAATCTCCATAATTTTTCAAGGCACCCCAAAGACAATAATTTCACATTTTTTATGTTTTTGAGTCAAAATAGTGTAATGTAGGTAAAGGCAGAAATTCTTCAGGATAACATAAAATATTGTGTATCTCCTAAACAAGACGTTAACATTGCGCTTCTAAGTAACACTAGCAACGTGACACAGCGTCAGAAAAAACATTCCACGGCACCCCAATGAGAGCATCGCAGCACCCCAGGGAGCCTAGGCACACACTTGGAAACCTCTGGAAACGGCTTCTTACTTCTTAGTGGTTCTAGATTTGTTTACAGCCANGATTGTCTCCTCTTCTGTGATGCTATAGACTCCGTGTGGATGCTTGTGTGTTGTTGCTCACCTGTTGTTTATAGAAGTAGTGGGGTTTAAAAGAAAACAGGAAAAAAAACCCTGCAAATAAATGTAATAAAATTTATTATCCATTATTTACTCACATCTTGGAGTTGACATTCTATTGGTATATATAAAATGCTTATGCTGATTCATTGTACAGCTACACATTCCCGAGCTGACAGGTCACCTTTTTCTTTTTAGGGTCCTCAAGTGTGCAGGAAGGTTTCAACCTCGTCCGAGGTCTTTCTCAAGGCCAGGGTCACGAGTACATAAATAGAGGGTAATTAGAGGGTCATTGGAAATATTGGTCAGGCCCACTGGCATATGCATCAGAACTTTCTTTTCTGCTGCTTACCCTTATATGGAGAGAGACAAAGACTATCTTATATACTATTAAGTCTTAAACTATTTTATTATCCAAATATGAAGTACTTAACACTTTAATATTGAAATCACTGCCTGTTTATAATTTCAAATTCTAGATGGATCCATATNGTGTATGTTATCATAAAGGGTGGAATATTAAACATATAGGAGATCATTAATAAAAGACNACAGGTGCCTTATTGAGGGGACTCAGAAGAGGGACTATAATAAGCTGCTAATCGTGCCTACTTTTTTTCACAATAGTATTTTTTTCATTACTTTTTTCCCATATCTATCTTTTTAAGCTATATTTTTCTTAAATTTCATTTTTTGAACCTCCAAATAAATGTTAATATCATTTAAAAAAATTGATTTTTTTATTTGGGTTTAATAGTGTATTTTCACGAATACAGTGCCTCTGGCTGAGGGAACCTGTCTTTTTTTTCTTTTCTCTCCATGAATAACTTTAAGATCCTAGGACAGCACCTACTGCATAACAAAAACAGAATGTGAACGGAATAATATATAGGCGATACGTTACACACAGTCAACATATAAAACCAAAGGGTGTGGCAAAACTTTGTGNTTTGGGAGTAAATTTAGACCAATAACTCTCCTGCCACCAATGTACTTGGGCCAGCATGGCTACCACCCTTTTTGACTTCTCAAGTCTGCATACACCAATTTTGAGGCCTACATGAGAGCTTTATCAGACTTTGGAAGCCTTCCTGTGCTGTCCCCTAGATCACCTCTTGTTTCTTTTCTTCGGTTGAAAGTCCATAAAAAGATGCAGTCCTGGTCCTACTATTTTCAGAAAATCTTAAATGAACTGATGATAGTAGCTGTCCAAGAGTCCTCTCAGATCAGTTGCTGTGCAAGGAGTCTTTCAGTCCAGGACTGCAGCAACCTCACTGGACACTGTATGTCCCAATAGTTGAGATTTATCTTTGAAAGATGACACTTGCAAAGTTACAGCTTTAATCAGCTTTAATACCTTTCAAGACCAAGTTCAGTTGGCTAATATGTTGTGCTGTCTACTGTGGGGGCAAACAGGATGATATTGTCCATATTTAGAAAAATGGAGTCAAAGCTAAGGTTCCCCAGGCACCACTTAATGAGGAAGCAGTCTTTACATAATACTTTTGTATTGAATTGAACATTTCCCAGTGCAGCCAATGACTCTTGAATGTGGGGTAATAATAATATCCAGCATATTACTGTCCAACAACTTATCTGATTGGTTTCTCTCCGCTGCCTGTGCTAACTCCAGGTCTCCTCCTTGGCTGGTCCCAAGGGTCNTATGGACCTTCTGGTCTCAATAGCTGTGGCAGTTACTGAGGTAGCTTCTCTTTTATTTATAGCCCTATTAGTTCTTTCCTCTTACTTAATACAGCCCTAATTACATACACCTGTGTTGGTTTCTCCTATATGTTTAAATGTCTTTTGTTGCCTCAGATCATGAAGGGGGTNGTGATCCCGAGCGCACAACGGAATTGGCTATCGAAGCCCGTAAATCACNCCCATGTGTACTCTGCCTACCACCAACCACGTGTAGATACAACAGTAAACAGACACTGGGGTATGGAACACATCGTCGATAGTGAGGCCAGAGNATGGAAATGGGCGCCATGTGTTCCACATGGTCATACCTCATTTCTGAATCATGCCGCAATGTAACCCATTGATTAACAGATATGGAGTACTATTACTGTAGCACTACATAATATGTCGACTGGATTCCCTCACAGTGCCGAAATTGTTCTTTATAGCCATTCATCACGCAAGCAGAGTATGTTACTGGGCTATCTTTGAATTGTATTAGCCAACTTAATTGTAAAGCAACTTATATTAATGCTTTAACAGTAACCTATTCAGATACTGTAATTTGAATGTGTTCCAATACACATTCATCATAATTATATTACAGTGAACATTAAATCAGCCTGCCCTTTGGTATTTCNCCTCACTATTTTGGCTACCAGCGTACGTATATATCCGTTAGCACCATTTCCTTAATGTATATAAAGGTAGATGATGAATTTCTCACCGTGGGGTAGTTATTCATAATAAATTTCTCACCTTGGGATGTTGTTCATGCACCATTTTAACTCAAATGAAACAAGGAAAGCTTGATTGTTCATTTAATCCATCTGGATGAACTGTCAAACGAAATATCCATTTAATATCCAATATAATTGATTCTTTATATTTATGCAACTTAATNAAATTGTATTTTAACCTAGAGTAGTTAACAAAACTTGTTTACTCCATTTGCTATAGCCAAACATATTAAACAAGAAATTAACCAATTGTCTGTGTGTATAGATGTTTAATCAAGTATCATACCTTATGAAAATGAAAACAGACACTTTTGTTTAGAATAAATTAATTTATTAAATACAAATTTGAAAGCTAACAACATTTGTTTTGATTATCAAGCAAAATGTATAACATAATTATTAGGGATTCCATAGTTTAAGATTCAGTAAGACCATCAAGTTTAGTTTAAGTTCAAATTAAGCATCATCACAAAACAAAATGTGAAGTTTGAAGGATGGAACCCAACACAAACGAGAACAAATTTTTAACGGATACCCNCCTTTAAGGGTGATCCCAAAGTCTCAGAAACAAAAAAGAGTGTAATGTTNGTTGGACAATGCAGGAGGCTAGATGTCACATAACACACACAAACATCAAACATCAACAGGGTTGTGGTGNTATAGATGCCCCAATTGCATAAACTGCCGATACATGTATCCTTGAAAGGCCTTCAACCATTTACTAACCTGCACAACTAAATACTTAGTATACGTTTGTAAATTAATTATGCAACCATATACTGTACATCAGACTCCAGTCAAACAGTCATGTTTGTACGCATGTTACATTTGTAGCATACCAACCCTCTACCTGTCTGGTACCAGATGAAGTAGTAAACATGTGTGAGACCCAGTGGAAGGACACATTGGGCCCAAAAGTGAGCATCAAATTGAGAAGGTCCAAAAACCTGAGAGATANTTTGGTGCACAGCCATCTCATGAGAACCCCTAGGATAATCAATAGGTGAAAGGATCATTTCCATGTGGCAGGGGCAAGGCATATTTGTACATAGCACCAACAAAAGAGTATGTGGATAGATAGAACACCACATGGCAGATTCCTATACATGAAGTGGTATATTGTTTGGTATGTGCATGTGGCTTGAAATATCTTTTCCTTTTAAAAGAGGGTTTTGGAACATATACGCAACATTAAAAAGAGCAAGATAGACAGAATCAAGCTCAAACTTTTGCCTTCTGTAGCAAGACACTGGAAAAACATGAAAGTAACCCAAGGCACCATAAGGTATTTATCTTACAAAGAGTGCATCTTGGGATCAGAGGTTGTGACANCATGAGAGAACTTCTCAAAAGATATATCTTCCTACTGGATACTGTTATTCCAAAGGGATTAAATGCATTAGTTAAACCTGCTTTCTATGGTGTAAAAAAGTAATACATTTGTGCCTTAAACTATTTTNATCTATGGTTAAATACCTGTTCACATAGTAATTTAGCCTTTAATCTNTCGCTATTGATTATTTTTACATGNCACCCCCTTCCCAACCTCACCGCTAGGAGTGTAAGGGGTGTGTTACACCCACATTATTTATGCTATTTGTCCATGGCTTCGCCTAATCTTGGGTTTAAATGTCATCAGCTTAGCGACCTTGAAAACTATGAATTTGACATTTCATTTCTTCCCCCTTCTTGGGCTTAAATCAGGAATGTTACTATTCATCTCAGCAGCCCCCCCGAAAACTATGGATTTGACACTTATATTGGTCATTTTCGACATGTCATACTTCCCACCACCATCACTAGGGGTGTCGATGGTCTTAAATGTTATCGGGCCGTAGTATAATATTGTGACTCAACAGTCTGCTCCTCCTGTAGTATAATAGTCACACCACAGTCAGCTTCCCCNATAGTATAATAATGTGACACAACTGTCTGCTCCCCCTGTAGTTTAATATTTTGATACCGCAGTCTGATCCCCCTGTAGTATAACATTTTGAAACTACAGTCTACGATCCCTATAGTTTAATAATGTGACACCACAGTTTGCTCCCCATGTAGTATAATAATGTGACACCACTTGTTCTGCACCCCATGTAAATATATATTGAACACATGCAAGTATGTATGCAGATGACTTTGTGGCAATATACTCTAACACACAAATAACTAACACATCAGCATGCCATCATGGGTACAGAGGGTTAGAGCCTCGTATGCACTGCACCCTCTATACCCATGATAGATACACCTTTGATATAAAGTTTAAAGAACAAATTCTCAACAGTTANACAAATGTAATTATCATGTGATACCGTATGTATATAGTTTTTTTCTGTTTGAAACATTTTTATTGAATTTTAAACATGAAACAAGTCAGCAAACAAAGACTTCAGAGAATGTCGCACAGTACAGATACAGTAAAAAGGATACAGGCATACAGGCTGATACAGTAACATACATAAACTAAGGAGGCAGTAACAAATAATCATGCAGCAGCAAGACATTTCTGAGGCCATTACACAGCAGGAGAATAATAAAGAAGATGCCAAAGGAAAAAAAAAACAATAAGAAAAAGGCAAGTACATCATCACGGGCAAAATTTCAGAGCTAGTCGGGAGAATCTGCAAGANGAGTACATATCAATGGACAGTCAAACCACCTAGCCCAGACACGCTGAAATTTGTGGATAGTGNTGCGACGCTCAGCCACAAAACGCTCATGAGCCAACGTACAGTCCACCAGGCGAACCCATTGGGAAAGCTGTCCAGTACATGTGCACCAGTGATGAACTGTTCCATGCAAGCATCACACTTTCACAGTTTTGAAACCAACATCATGTAATCTGCATGCCCATACACCCAGCCACATTTATGTAAACCAGATTTTTTACAAATACTAGACTAAAAAAAGAAGCTTGTATTTACTAAAATGTCCTAAATGTACATAACTTTACATCAGACATTCTGTGCTGTCTCATTTCTTTCTTTTTCTTTTCCGTTATCTCTAAAAGATTCAGAGTTGTGTACTATTGAACTTACAAGCTTGAACTTACTGGGTCATGTTGAATTGCAGTGGAGGTAAAATAAATGTTATTCTTTGTATGCGGGTCAGATACTGATTAGTGTTACTGTTACACAGTTATTAAATTCGGGCTCGGAAACTCGGAAACATCATCTCTCAGCTCTAATACCGCTTGCAACTAATGAATTTTACCTTCAATTCAACATGGTCTTGCCCACTCATAACTTTGGCTAGTAAGTTTAGTTGTGAGTAAGTCTGAATCCGGTCCAAAGACTGCCTAAAATACTAAAAGACTTTGCAAAGATCTCTGCAATTTAATCGGAGTTATCTACATAAATGAACATTACTCATTTGTATTAAGCATATAGTAAATATATCCATTAAATATATATTAAAGTAATTCAAATAATATAATAATCATGCATTATAAAGCACACATTGCATCTTACCTCAAAAGATGTAATTTATGCTTACTGCCAAATTTAAATATGCAACACAATTATAGAAAAATTCAACAACTAGGTTGTTAGCCTTGAAAAGTCCCTTAAGTATTTGTATGTGCACAGGTGTACATAAACTTTTCATGAACAGTCTTCACTTTTCTGCTCACTAACAGTTTTTGTACAGATGTCTTCTGACATAGCTACTGTATTAGTGTTGCAAGTATATGTAGATGATTTTCTGTATTCCATGTACTCCACTACAAGATAAAGAAGCATCCCTAGCAACAAGATAGCAAGCACTATGTAAAGCTTTACAAAAACACACAATACATTGCTATATGCAAAGGCTATTAGAAAGCCAATAGATTCCCAGAGGCGGTAATTGGCAAAGGCGGCTTCTTTGTGATCGTCAAATAAAACACCATAAAATGCTGTTGGAAAAAATAATGAAACATGATATAAAATATGCAGGTGCTATCATAATTCTGCAATTATTTGTATATGCAAAGAAATTGTGAGATAATTATGATACAGTTTGAAGCATTGTAATATACATTGCATTGCATACAGGGGCAGGCTGGCAACTTTTAGCCTGAGGGGAAAGCTTCACATAGGAATACATTGTAACTAAGCTTACATTGTAAGCTTCTAGGCAGTAATTGGCTGGCACTGTAGACATCCACCAATCAGGCTGCTGACAGCCATTCACCGAGAATGGCTATCAGCAGTATGACTGGTGGATAGCCCCAGATATCCAACAATAAGCATGCTGACAGGTTTTCACTGTCTGGTTGCCAAATAGGTGGCACTCTGATTGTGGTTAATCCACAATCAGAGCAACCAAGACCTTTGCCTGCCTCTCAGCTGGTCCCAAAAAGCTTCAGGGGCAATGGCGCTGGGGGCACATGTCCCCCTGCCCGCTCGCTAGCCCTCCCCTGATTGCATTTTAATTTCTTTCATTCTAGATAAACTATCTCTGGATATGAAGTAGAAAAANCTGTTATACTTTACATTTTTAACAAATTTTAACCCATTTCTGTCACTATTAAAACTGCATTCAGCAGTGTAATTATTTAGAGGGCAGTGTAACTAGGGGTTATTTAGCTTATTTAGCTTATATGATTATATAATGACTTAAAAAGGCTTCAGATCAATTACTAGTTAGTGAAAGTGTGTTGGCTTGCACAATACTACTAGACTGACAAAATATAAAAGAAATAATATGAATGACCTTGTCCTGCATTGTATCTGTCATCTAATGTGTAAAATAGTAAAGACATTATTAAATCAATCAAAAAGTGATAAAAATTAAGATTATTTTAGTNTAATCAACACATAGTCAGTCTTTTCTGATTTAACCAAAATGGGGTTACATTAGGTAAGTCCCCTTTAATCTTTGTCAGTCAGTAAAAGGGATAAATCTTTCCTGAAATTGGCCTTCATACAAAGATGTGAGTATACTCCCTCGTGTATGATCCAACCTATTTCAAATGAAAGAGAAAGTATGTGTGTGTTTTGTAGACACTTGAATCAGTGAACTTGATTGATTAAGAATAAAATGTAACATTTATTTTTAAATTACTTAACAATTTTATTGAAGTTAAAATGTTAATAAAAATGTGGAATGTGGAACCATTGCAAGTGAGATTAACAATCTAATTGCTCTTTTGTTTCCAGGAGTTACTTGATAGTGTGTAACCTGATGGNCAATTGTACAGAGGAACTATGTGCTACACACTTTCATTATGGATTCTGGATACTGTACATATTGAGCACTTCATAAAGGAACAAATTCCAATATTGTATGTAGATTATACAGTAAGAACTTAGCTAAGACCTTACATGAGATCCTAACNTCCATACTGGCGCCATTTTAAGTGATGATGCAAAACATTTAAGGTAGGGATCAGCAGTCATAATTCCATGTATGAGGTGACNGGCCTCCCTCACCTGCTCAGGGGTTAGGATCTCTAAGCGATACAAACTTGGATCACCACTGCTGCTGCTGATGGAGTTGAAGCATATGCAGAGAGCAAATGAACAGTGACACACATTTTCTAGTATTAAGGCATAACTAGCCATAGCCTGAGACTTCTGGATATGTATATTCTTATTATTTGTCTAATATTGTGTAAGTGTCTCTGTATGCATTGAAAACGCATAAATTCATACATTTATAAAACAATATACTATTTCCACTTTTTAATTGGAATATCATTACTTTTTGGTACTGACCATTCAGAAGAGTCTGACAGATAGCATCAGACATACTCCATAAAGCTGGAAATATGAAAAACACGGCAAACTGGTTAGGGTTGGGATTCCAAATGAGCAGGCCAATTATACAGGAAACACTTGTAGCTGCAGCTGTTAAGAAAATAGGACATGTTTATATGTACTGCTCGTAAGGCCTGTTTCTATTCAGCATAATGAAACAAATGGTGGGTGTGACAGAAAAACNTATTCAATTGTTCAGTATGATTTGCTATATTTATCTATGTATCTTTTTTATTCTTTAAAGTGCAACCTATCCCCTTGTATGAAGGCATTAGAGTTCGCGGCAATCCCATGAATGGCATTAAATGTTGGGTTATGCTGGCCTTTGTAGTATCCCATGTACCAGCATGCCCAAATTTGCCATGGAAGCTGGGGAACCACAAGCATCTGCATGTTCTACTCAGGCCTGCTGGATACAATAAATACAGGTTGTCTTTTATGATCATTCTAAAGGGTTTTTTTTTTATTAAGTAAGTACTAATATGACTAGGGGCATTCCTTTTCTCATTTGAATGAGATTTTAGCAGGGATTAGCGGAGCAGCTTACCCCATGTCCTTTGGACAATTACCGGCTTCATTAAGTGTAAAAAAAAAAGTGTAAAAAATATATAGATCATAAAAATATTTTTCTAATGTTTTTAGTGCAAAATTTTGTGCTGNCCTTAAAAGAAATACAATAACAATACTAAACAGAGATTGATTACNAATAATTTTATCGATTAAACAGCATGGTGTTCTTCATGGCTTGATTTTTAAGAAAAAAATATCTTGATTTCTTTTACCTAATTAATGTACAGAACTTTAATTTGATATATAAGAATTTTCATTCTTGTACATTACGCAAATCACCTAAATTGCAGGGATAGGGATAGGCACACCAATGAACCGAGTAGAGCAACTGTATGGCGATCAGCGTGGTGATTTTTAGGTACTGTAGGTTTTGCAAACCTCATCCGCATGTAGAGAGTCACAGGTTACTTGCCTCTCCTGATCACACATAATGTACTTTATAGTAATTTGTACTGAACAATTGAATAACTTTTTATCGTGCCCAATTTTCCATTTTGAAAACTGGGGTTTTCCTGCATATTATTATAAATTTACCTTTTAATTGATTTACATAATCAGCATATCAAAATAATTAAATGCATTACACGATTATTAATTGTTGCCCTTTTTAAGTAACATAAAAAAATATTTAGAACACTTACCTAACATAAAAAGTAGAATTCGTCCTGTGTACTGCGAAAGCTTTCCAAAGAGCATAGAGCAAATAGAGTTTGTAGCTCCAAAGCAAATCATTACATATCCAACAAATTGTATTCCCAAGGTGCAAGTAACATAAGCCTGGAAAAACATAAACATTATATTTTAGTGTGGGATAAAAAGTTACCAGTAGTTCCATGCACTTAATTATATATAAGTATAATAGAGTTGGGAGTGTTGAGTGACACATCTTNCACAAGCAACAAGTCTCTGTCCTATTGCGGATCGGGTGGACAGATTGTTCTGAGGGGCCCGGAAGGATCCAGCAGTTTTGGTAAACGTTGGCACAAACAACCGAGTAAGAGGGAGATGGGCAGCCCTTAAGAATGATTACAGGGACCTGCAAAGTCAAGGCAAGGAAATC
>JABWIB010008352.1:7678-19565 GCA_016617825.1 Platyplectrum ornatum | reverse complement strand
TTACCAGTGTAACCTGTAATCTGGGGTATTACAATAAAACATATGTGACACTATAAATGCAGTAATCTATTGTGATATCCGCAGCTCTACGGGGCTACAGTGTATTTTCTACATTTATTTTTACTGTATTAGTCAAGGAAACCAGATATATACACACACACCATTAGAAGCAGCAGTTTAAGATTGCTGTGACTTAATTGCTTATTAAAGTGTACACGGTACTCCTCATGATGTATTGTCCACTGTATTAAAAACAGATGTCTTTAAAATAAATTCTGCTCATGGTCTACAGTCCTGATCAGCTGCACAATGCTAGTGTTCTAAGGATCATCAATGCTACGCATACATATTACCCATAATCCTNTGCTGTAATAGTATGCTGCATGCTCATAAACAGGACGGCACTATGCAGAAATANGAATGGGAATCNTTTAAAAGTCAGAACTCCTAAAAACCAAATCAGACAACTTTAATGTGATTGNAGCGATAATCGGCATATATCCCTCCAGAGCATAACCTGCTTAAGACTCCACTGTCCATGANCAAAATAGTGTATATCTCTTTTTATTCTTCTATGTTGTAATGAAAAATCCAGAGAGAAATGAAACTTGTCGTTCTGTCAAGCAGGTCAGGATATATAACCTAAGATATGAAATCGTTCANTGCAGTCTCCAAGATGAATTCCCCATTTACCTTAATTCCTCCCGCTGTTTCTCACAGTTCCCTATGAAGTTCCCAAACTGACAGGACTGCACATGCTCGTGTATCTGCAGCAGGAAGGCTTCATTGTACTGGAAGGCTCGGGGGAACTGTTCTGTCAGATTCCAGACACACTCCAGAAACTGGGTGAACACTGGGGACATCTCCTTGGCGTCGCTGTCCAGCTGTCCGCACCTGACACCAAGCACAAGTGTGTTATCTCTGCAGTGTGACAGTGTACATGGCAAAGTTTCTTCTGGTTGTAATTATAACTGATTATTATTATGCTAAATGGTTTTTGCAGGGAAGGTGGTTAAGGTTACTATTAGATCTTGTTAGACAGACATAAGGCTTACACTGTATTTGTCTGCACACAGGCAAAGATACGTTTTTGTTCATATTGTTACGCAGGCAGGGAAGGAGGGAGTTACATGTTGCAGGGTTAGTGTCCGCCTATGTCTATGTCTCACTCACACTGGCTGTATTCTGTCCCCCAAGGAAAGATTTTTAAACTGGGCCCATACTCGATGGGAAAATCCAACTGTACAATAAATTATAAGGAGTAAGGTTGTGTTGTCAGTCTATTCTGTCGCCTGCACCTATGTTTTAACGGAATTAATCTGCGTGGGTCTGGGTCTTGTTATTGGTATCCTGTATTTACCTGTCTGAGAATTTATGCCCAAATGATATCCAGTCTTTCTCAATTAACACCTGTAATAAAAAAAAACACAATGAAACAAAGATTAAGGTAGTTGTAGTACAAGTATAATAAACTGGCTATGAGACATAATAAACAGAGAAGTCATCAGCTGAATGAAAGGAGAACAGGATAATGGAGGATGATGACACTGCTGATAATTATACGGGCACTGGAAAATCACTCTAGTGCTTATCCCAAATACTGATGCTCACAACAGACAAGATACACAAGGGACGACATCCTTCCAGGATTTATGCTTAACATAAGTAGAGAACTGACTACATCCACACAAAATGTCCACAGGATTTAATAGACAATTTCTGAACAAGCCACCCACTGAACAGTATACAGTCAGGTGCATAAATATTGGGAAATCTGCACAATTACCACAATGGATTTGAAATAGAACAAACACAATGTACTGTAACTGCAGACTTTACAACAGTGCCTCCAACTTTAAAGGGACCAAAAGTAATGGACCAAACAAAACAACTTTAAAACTAACTTTTTAACACTTTGTTGTAAATACTTGGCAGTAAATGACATCCTGAAGTCTATAACGCATAGACATCCCCAGACGCTGGTTTTATCCTGGGTGATGCTCTGCCAGGCCTCTTGTTCTTGGCGCATTTTCCCTTCACTTTTGTCTTCATCATGTGAAACACATGCTCATTTGAATTCAGATGAGTGACGTGGCCATTGCATAACATTCCACTTCTTAGCATTAAAAAAACTCTTTGGTTGCTTTTGCAGGATGCTTGGGGTCATTATCCATGTCTTCTGTGAAGCACCATCCAATGGGTTCTGAAGCATTTGACTGAATATGAACNGATAATATTACCCGAAACACTTCAGAACTCATCCTGCTGCTTTTATCAGCAGTCACATCATTCATAAATACAAGGGAAGCAGTTCTATTTCAGCCATACATGCCCATGACACTACCATCACCATGCTTCACTGATGAGGTGGTATGTTTTGAATGATGAGCAGTTCCTATACGTCTCCATACTCTTCTCTACCCATCACTCTGGTATAAGTTGATNTTTGTCTCATCTGTCCATAGGATGTTGTACCAGAAGTGTAATATCTTTTGTAGATGTTGTTTGGCAGACTTTAGTCTATTCTTGGTGTTTTTGTGGCTCCCCAATGGTTTACATCTTGTGGTGAACCATCTATACTCACTCTTGTGAAGTCTTCTCTTGTCACACTTAGAATCAACTCCAGAACTTTTACCTGCTTAATTGATGATGAAATAATGAGGGAATAGCCCTCATAACCACTGTCCATGAAACAGATTTTGAGTTGACAGTCCCATTATTTTTGGTTCCTTAAAAAGTTAGAAACACATATAGAAACCATTGGAATACATACACCGTTCACCTGATTTGGATGTAAATACCCTCAAATTAAAGTTGAAAGTCTGCAGGTAAAGCTCATCTTGTTTATTTTATTTCAAATTCATTGTGGTGGTGTAAAGAGTGCAAAATATGAGAATTGTAATCAAAATATGCAGCCGCTGAGATGGTTATTTCACATGCTGCATCGCTTTATAGGGGGTAAAGCAGTACTTGAAGTGGGCCGATGTACACCGGTATGGTATCCCAGCACTTTTCTCCTGCTATGCTCCCCTTTATTCAGTTTATTCCCCCATCCGGATCCATGATTCTGTGATAAATGCTCATTCTTCCTCAAAATTACATGGAACATGCACCTGCCCTGATTGGAGCATATGTATCTATAGAAGATACTGGATAGTCTTCCANAATTACCTGTTACCTAATCACATTTTCAAAAGCATATCATTAAAAATACATGTGGCCCCCTGAATTCACATAGTAAGACATACAGGGCTTGTTTCAATAAAGCACGATGAAGAGCACATTTTTCTGATAACTGAACCAGGTCCGAATTGTAGAAGTTACAACCACCCGCGAGACACTTGGACTCACCATGAATCCTTTGATGGTTCTGTAATAAGGATCAAGCAGTAAGGATCCCAGGGAACAGACTTGTGATGTCCGATCCCACCCATCAGAACAATGCACTAGAACACTAGTNTTCTCCTCATGTATAGCCTGCAACAAAGACATAACATTCAGAATGGACACACATACACAACTATATTCTAAGAAGAAAAACAACTTGGCTTCTGGATTCGTTTGCTGGATCATGTTATATATGATACAATAACCTGTATTTAATTATCCAAAAAAAGGTCCAATAACTCAGAATCCCATTTTCCTGTATAAACACATGTGACACTCATTCTAATGATATAAATGCATGTGCCCAATGTACACACACAGTACACACAGTGTATAGATGACAGAGAGAAGAAAAGAAGACAGAAGACCTGAATGGGACATTGCACCAATTTATGGCATCTGATGGCAGACTGTACTATGAGATATACAGGTAAGATACATTATTATATGCACAATATGCCATACACACAGTCCAATTGTTGTACCACACAGTATATCTCATACTTTTATACGAATAACTAGACAGTGTGTATGAGGCATTAGTCCCATTTGATTAACCCCATCCCCCCATTCTATTACTTTTGTTGACAGACTGAGATACAGCTACAGCATCGCATGTGACAATACAAATAATGACTGAATAACGCTGGAAGACAGCAGAAGGCAAAACAAAAGAAAAACATGTTTCCCTTAATAAATGGCATGTCAGCGTTGGCTAATGTTATATTAACGACTTTTATATTGTTTGTAGAGCACTGATCAAAATCTCTCTCTCTCTCTCTCTCTCTCTCTCTCTCTATATATATATTACAGGACAAAGCTGTATTTTACAATCAAATCTAGTTATTTTATATATTACCAGTGCTGCTTATCAATATTCCAACCATCTCAATCAGTCTATAATCATTCAAGATCAATTACTTAATTACTTTACATTGTGTAGAATTTGTCTTTTCCTGGAAAATCTCTGGTGTTTTCCACGTACATGGACATGGGTTGTGTTGTGTTATTCTGATTCCAGGCATGGAGAAACCACTGACACCAGTGAACAGTCATCCTGCTCCCCCTCCTGTCCAGATCCTGACTCACATATTAAACATTTCACACAGGACTATCCTTGGCCTGAGCTGGCTGTGCCACTTTAAGGAGGGACAATAACTCAGAAGTTATCTATGCATTCAGAATTGACCTTACGCAACATGAATAGAGGGGACGCATTTCACCAATACTTTTCATCATCAGTCCCCTTGTATTTAGATTCTGCAATAGCACAGTAACATGGCACAGTTAGAGAAGCATTTGTACAGCCCTCTGAGCTGTGTACAGTTTTCAAATACTGACAGCCCAGGGTCTGACATTGAGACAGTGACAGATATTTACATACTACCGGAAGACGCAACTTAACCATAACAATACATGTCCTGCAGCCTTACCCTCCATCTTCCACAGCCTCTGTATAACCTTCCCCTTCTATCACCCTAGCACAACATGTCCTGCAGCCTAACCCTAATTTTCTCCTTCTATGTACCTAACCACAATCATCCATGTCCCGCAGCATTAACTAAACCCTACAATTCTCTGCAGCCAGTCCAGGTAGCAGCAGTTTGCGTCCCATAATTGGGNACAGGTACAGCTGTTGTTGTACAATGATTCAGTCGACATTAAGCTGTCGGCTGTATCATTGTCAAAATTCATCCAGTCGAATCAGTAATGTAGAATAGGCCTGGCCAAGCTGTAGCTCTTCAGGCATTGTGCAGCTAGTCCCAACATGTGCTAACAACATATAGCNGGTATCTAACAACATTNTGGGGCTTGTAGTTCCACAACACCTTGAGAGTCAGACATGAAATGGCCAGACCTGTCGAAAAAGGGAAAAAAAAACAAGATACATTTCAAAACAGTATTTAGCATTCTATTTAATAAAGAAAACATCTACAACAATGAGCTGCTGCTTTGGAGAATGAAATCCAAACATAGATAGTACCTTAGCTAAGCAGACTGATGCATCCAACACCGCTTTGATGTGGCGAAGCCATCCACAGTTTTCTAACCCACTGAAGAAGTCGTTCACGGATAAGTTCTTTAACCCACAAACTAAAATAATCATACATAATAAGTAATTAAACAGTATCATTAATTGAACATTACACGTAAAAATGAAATTACAGGTGGAAATGGGTAGTTGGGAATGCATATGAATCTATAGATGACAAAGAAAAGGTAATAGAAAACGTAAAATAAGAGAGAGCTGCAAAGACAGGGAGAGAGAAGCTGAGGAGATAGATGGGGTGAGGAGCTGCCGAGGCAGAGTCAGAGAGAGGAGGGGAGAGGAGCTGCCGAGACAGAGTCAGAGAGAGGAGGGGAGAGGAGCTGCCGAGACAGAGACAGAGGGGGGGAGAGGAGCTGCCGAGACAGAGTCAGAGGGGGGGGGAGGAGAGGAGCTGCTGAGACAGAGTCAGAGGGGGGGGGAGAGGAGCTGCCGAGACAGAAGACTAGATGAACTGCAAAGACGGGAAAAGAATAAAGAAAAAAATAATCCAATCGGTAATAATGAAAGTTTTTTTTTGTTTTTTTTTAAAGGGGGGGGGGGGGTTTAACATTGGTGTAACTAAATATATATTCCGGTAAAAAGTAAAAAAGTTCCCTGACCCCAGGATTACATGAATCAAAATGCCATCATTCAAATGTATATGGCGCCCTCTGGTGTACAATCCAAAACATACAGAAAACGTTTGTAAATTTTCCTATGGCTTAGTAGCTACCAGGTGGCTTTAAGGGTTGATGAAGATATTGGGAATTCAGAAGAATTATCTGAAAGCAAGACGTCCCTTGGCACTCAGGCAAAACAAGCAAACATGCTGGAGAGATTCCATATTATCTATTATACATTCATTGAATGGATCAATGCAGAATCTCCTGAAATGATGATATTTCATAAAGAGGAAATAAAATAACTGATCACACTGGATGCTTCTGATGCATGTCATTCACCTTCCAGAAGCTTCTGCAGACTTGATCTCATCACGTGAATATTCTCAATGCCAACAAATTGAAACTTAATGTTGGAGTAATTATCGGCATTCTCGTAGCCCTTGCCCGCTGCTCGGTTTGCCATGGCATTTAGCTGAAAAAGGGAAAACAAACTTTTACAAAACAAACTCGCTTCATGTGAACAGTTATAATAAATTCACTACAAGTTTTAAATTAAAATAACCAAGCCAGAAAAATAATGGAAAGAAATATTAATCAGTCAACCAGAAGCTGTAAGCTAGTTACGTTGGCCCTTATCATGGTCATCAATATGTATACTCCAGCACACACTGATATGGTTACCATCAGGTGCCAAGCTGTCATAGTGCTGTACTCTGTCATCTGCAATTACACTTTCTCCTNTGCCCAGATTCTCAAAGTGTCATTCATTCGCATCCACTGATCCATACGGACAGCATAGCTGGATCAGTGGANAACAACGCTAAGGTTGTCAGTTCGATTCCCAGACAAGACTTTATCTGTGTGGAATTTTTATTCCACACAGATACATACAGATACACCCCAGAAACATACTGGTAGGTTAATTGCCAGCTGATCAAATTGTCCCTAGTGTATTTATATGTGTTATTTCCCCTATTCATCAATCCCCAATCTCCATTAGAATGTAATCTTGCGGGCAGGGCCCCTCTTCCCCACCCATTCTGTCTATCTGTCTGTATTCCCCATTGTACGGAACTTTGTAGCACCTAATAAATAATTAATATTAATTCATTAATTAATATTAATTAATAATTCATACAAATGCGAGGGGGGTGTGTCTTGTGAGCAGACATAGAACCAGTTTGCATATGCCCCATTACATATTTTGTCATTCACCCAAAATCAGCCTTAAAATATTAAAAATAACACTTTTTTGTAATAATTTGTGTTACACAGTTCTGTAGTAATAAACATTTATTTCCTTCAGATTATTAGTTAGGCATAGATAGACTTAGATAACAATGTCATGTAGTTATAGTGGTCTTTACTTTTCTAGCACAAAGCTTACATCATAGTAATAGCTTGGATGCCATGCACCTACCTTTGGTCGGGTGTCCATGACGTACATGGAGTGGCACACAGGATTGGCTTTACTGACAGATTGCAGCATGTGTTCATCTTCCAGGCACCTGGCACTGAAACCAGATAAAGGCTGACTGCATCTGCAAATTGCTGCCTGGAGAGAGAGAGAGGATGGTAAACCATGGCCAGATGATTCGAAGGATGGAGAGGGCATATATGTGAGTTCCAATAGAAAGGATCAGACAACCATCCCTGAACCAGTACTGGATCACCATGATTATTTGTTGTGTCAAAATATGGGATCATATTCTGAAGTAATAAAACATATTATCTGGATTATCCTTAAATTATCAACTGTATCAAGAATTTACCATTAAGCATTGTGTTAGCTATGGTCTTTTTCCAGCGAAGCCAGTGCAATGCTACTTTTCCTGTGATCATGTGCTTGGCCTATGGACTCAATGTCACATCCAGCCCCTCTGTTGTGTACAAAATCCCCTCTCATAAGGTTATATTACTATTATTACTAAGCGGTGAGATTGCAGTGAGATTGGAAAGTGGNGCAGATTCAAGCTTTCAGTTTCATTTTACACACTGGAGAAAAAAAGCTCGAATCTGGTTGCTATGGACAACATCCCCACTTTCCAATCTTACTGCAATCTCGTCACTTAGTAATAATAGTAATATAACCTTATGAGAGGGGATTTTAAAGTAATATACCCCATAGACTTAGTGATCAGAGGTTTGATAGTGAACACTCCAGTCATGTTTGGCGAAGTGCTACATACTGATTTGGTGACATATTGAATCTGTCTCTATCTCATATTGCACACATATATATGTAAATGTGTTTCTCTTCAACAGGTTGTTAGTTATTTCATTTTAGTGCAGGTTTGTACTTGTTCATTGTGTTTTTTTATGTGTACTATTATTTGCATTCCTATTTGGACTTTGACTTTTACCCAAATTATAATAATGACAAATGGATAACAGTAATATTTTTATAAACTAAGAAAACCAGCTGAGGATGGTTATTCAAAAACAAGTCTGTTTACATTCATTGTGCAGCACTCTGACTCACCAGGCTCATAATATGCTGCTAGGATACAATTATCGATACCTGCGTCTCCTTATGATAATAGGACAGCACCGGGAATCTTCCTTTACTTCTGAACTTCGAGCTCCCCACAATGATTGGCTTGCTGGCTGTAAATGGTACATAGAGCTCTCGTGGATACGTCTCACATACCTAAAACACATAAATTAGAGCAATAAATTAACTCATTTGTACAAAGTACTGATCTAATGAATTGAAACAGGATGGGAAAATGGTCCATGCGTTTGCCCAGAACCGGTAGTTCTGTATAGATTTGCCTTAATCCCATGGTCGGAAAAAGGAATAACACTTTCAGCACAGGGACTGGGAAGAGTTTACAAGTGGTTGTTCCTTCTTAGTGAATGGACCCTTTCAGACCTTTGAACCTCTATGGATTTTTTTGTATATTAGATGGAAGTTTAAAGGGAGATCCTCGCTGTCAATAAGTCAGGTTGTGCAAGCGAGAGAGGATGCCTGACTATTGCAGCACAATGAGAGCTTGAATCTGGTTGGTTGCTATGGGCATCATCCTCGCTTTCCAATTTCCCTGCAATCTCGCCGCTTAGTAAATATACCCCCCCCAGAATCGGATGTTTGTTGTATGCTGAAGTGGGTGAGGGGAAGGCCACGGACCCCTACTTATATAAAACTTGAGCGTTCAGAAGTCAGGCTAGTAAGAGGTGCTTAGATTGCCCTCTCTCTATTCATTGCATACCTATTGCTTAGTCAATAGAAGAGGAATGTAGAATGTGAATTCCTATACATCAGAAAATCCCCCTTTTGTGAATGTCAGAATCCAGTTCTACAATTTTATTTTAGATCTTAATAATGGATATTATACTGAATTTTGCGATTGCCGTTTTTCTGTATTGCAACTACCATTCTACGTTCCCCCATAGAACTGAACATAGAATCAAATCATCAGTTGCCATGATTACCTTGTAATCTCTGTTCACGTCAGAGAGCTGCCAGTGAGAATTAGGAACCCCCATTCTCTGATACTCCTCTTTCACATCAATACAATGCCAGCCAAGAACCCGCTCTGTCTCCTTCTGTTTTGGGTTGTATGAAAACGCATAGAGATCCTCGTATCTCACTAAAGAAACACAGACAGACATTATTACTATGCTTCCAATGATTATTCTCAGCATTCAATAACTATCATTGCTACTTTTGATATAATAGGCAATATACTTAGATGAAAAAGTTTATTCNCCCATCTTGCACAGTACAAGCAGATGGTCCCGGTTGGGTAGAGCTAATGGTTTCTCGGATGGGGGTTAACCATGACTAGCCTAGAAAATATATCACACTTGTTTTTGCTTTGCACAGGCTAATCTTGGTGATTCTACACTACAACTTCATAATAAGAGAAAAGGCTTTAAATTGTTGTCTTTCAATATAACCACTACCCATATCACTAGGCGAAGCATAGGCCTAAGTAGCCCAAGTCATAAATAAGCTGCAGCTTATAGACTGGGGATGAAATCAACGCTGCAAATGTAGCTAAATGTTGGTGGTATCTATTCTGAGTTAGCGTCTGTCGGAAAGAGAGAAGGTTACGGTTAGGCAGCAGGGAAGGTATTTAACATAAGAGCACAAAGTTAGGCTTAGGCAGCAGGGAAGGTATTTAGCCGAGAAGGAAAAGGTTAGGATAAGGCAGAGGGGAGGTTATTTATCCGAGAAAGGAAAGGTTACATTAGAAAGCCAAGAAGGTATTTAGCTGAGAATGGAATGGTTAGGGCTAGGTAACAGGGAGGGGATGGAGCGCAGAAGGTGAAGGTTAGGGTTAGGCTGTGGGAAGATGATGGTTGGGATTATGCCGCAGGTAAAGTTGGGTTTAGGCTTTAGGCTGTGGAAAGGGTTGGGATTAGGCAGTGGAGGATAGAGCGTAGAGCAGCGGAAGGGGTAGCATGTATAATATAGCAGTATAACAAATACCATACAAGTATATTGGGTCACATTTTGCACACACGCTTAGTAAAGACTGTGGCTTACCTGGCTTTGACAACTGAAGTAGTGAGTTGTAAATATCATGACAATCTCTCTCTCTGGGAACTACAAAATGTACCACGCGGAAGTTCTTGCACTGTATCACTAGAGGGCAGCCGGTCGTGGTCAGAGCNAGTTTCTCCACCGTAGCGATGTGATGGTGTAATATCTATCACAGACCAAAAATATGTTACAGATAGTAACCACAGCCTGGCAGACATGTCCTAAAGATTCGCCTGGACTCTTATGTCCCAATGCTTTTACATCTGGGTGTCTTTTATAACCTACTTTCACAAGTATATACAAGGGAGGCTGTTCCATGATATCCCTTTTCTCCATTCATTGCTCCATGTTATACCATGTTTAACCTCTCATTTTATTTANCACTAGATCCCTTTCCTATTCAGTAGCCTATACTTTATGCTGCTTTTACTCTATTCAGCCTTCGAGGTTCAAGGGTTTCTTTAAGTTTTCAAAGTTCAATGAACTCTAATGGCTGAATCCAGACTTAAGTATGCGTGTTCCAACAAGACCATAATGCACATACTCCGAAGTGTAACTTACCGTGTTTCCCCGATAATAAGACACTGTCTTATAATTTTTCAGTGTAGGTTCTTATTTTAATTAACATTGACAGAGATTTATATAAACAGTCCTGCTTTTATCCCCATCATGCCCCAAAGGGAATTCACTAGGGATTATTTTCGAGGTAGGGCTTATTTTCGGGGTATGCCTTATTTTGGACTGCTTTGCAAAAATTAGGATAGGGCTTATTTTCGGGGTAGGTCTTATTATTGGGGAAACACGGTACGCATCAGAGCTTTTTCATACGTACAGCCAATATGTGGAACGTGACTTCCCAGCATGAAAGTGGAGTTAGGACTGGTGAGCAGGGTGAACCATTTAAATTGATGACAAGGCAGCTCTTGTCATACGAATCTATTTTCTGTCTGTTGTCATAACTCTTATTAGAGTTATTACCCATTTCCCAAACCTGCTGAAGACCTCCATATTTCCTTTCTGTATCACATAGCTGTTAAGTATGACCAGTATACAGTGGATTATTTTACCTATTAATGCTGCTATTGCCCCACAGAGACACTGTGATTGGTTTGTTGCACTATGACCTTCTGCCATCACATTGTATGACAGAGAGAAAGACTAAAGCTGGGCATACACTATAAGATAGATTGTTCCAATCAAAAGATTTTTTCAAAGTGGGCAAAACCATGCTGAATTGCAGGGGGGGTTAATTTCATTAATTGCAATCAGTATTACAGGTGAGAGTTGATGTTTCCAGCCCAAGTGTAATAACAGTGTAACAGTAACGCTGGTCAGTATCTGTGTGCAACATGCAAC
>JABWIB010008349.1:5670-19876 GCA_016617825.1 Platyplectrum ornatum | reverse complement strand
TTCACATTCTCCAGAGTGTAAAATGAAACTGAGAGCTCAAATCTGATTGGTTGCCATGGGCAACTTCCCCAAATTCGAATTTCACTGCAATCTCCCTGCTTAGTAAATATACCCCAATATGTACCTTATATAGTAAAATATAGGAGTCTGGAGTAGACACACTATATAAAGTATATATTGGGTATATTAGGATTGTGTATATAAATACTGACCAACTGTAAGTGGTACCACCTCTGATAATCAGTACACCCCCTTTCCCCTTTGCCATATAATATATGTACAAGGATGGGGTGCTACCTCTGAACTTTATATTTAATAGCAAAATAATTATCCATCCGTGATGACTCCGGACATTTCAGGAATAGAGACTGGTGTCCAGAGTGATTTTCCCGGACAAGGTGGTAACCCTAATTCTAATGAATGTAACACAATGGCTGCCGCACTGAACATTTCTGGACTTTAATAAATAGCTGTTGCAGGAAGGATGCTCGGCTGATTGATACGTTCGCTACTTGCTAGTTATCCTAACATTTATCATTACCTTTGAAAAATAAATGATTTTTCCTAATTAGACTTTTGTGTCTCTGTAATGAGGGAACAGATGCCTCGACGACAATACAGATTCCTGTCAGTGGCCCACTAATGATTAAATAGCACAACACTCGCATCCATACAGGTAATTGATTCACTAACACAGATGTTTTGAGAAAGCTGTAAAAGATCTGAAGAGGTGATTGGATTGTGGATTTAGGGTCATATTAACCTCTCGCTATTCATGCTACTACACAGTGCATAATAAGCATGAAGGCTTCCCGGAGGTGATACCAGTCAGTGCGAGCCCTGGAGGGTGTCTGCGATTTACTATTTTACTTCTATTACCATTTCACTCTTTTATTGACCTGTGGTTTCTATTGTTTGTTCATTGACAGTTTATTACTGTGTTACACAAATCAAACACAATCAAGAACATTATAGCTGGAAATTGATAGTCTGCTATAGAGAAATGGGCGTCCATGGCACCGTCCCTTCGAGATATTGCCCGTGGGCACTCTCTATCTGCAGTTACTGTTATTTTGTCATCTCTTAATTGTTATTTCATTTAATATGTTGTCACGTATTGATTTATGTGAAGTGCAGCACTACTCTGCTACAACTTTGTACATGGTATATCCTATAGAGTGTAAGCCTGCGAGCAGGGTCCTCTTCCCCACCCATTCTGTCTGTTACCACCCAGTCATGTCTTATTGATTGTTAAATTGTAAAGTGCTGCGAAATCTGATGGCGCTATATAAAAACCTGTTATTAAATAAATAATAAATAAATTNTGCTTAACTCTCTTTGGGAGTTTGGATAGAGTTGATTCTTGTTCAGGGCATTTTCTATAAATTGAACATTTAGCTTATTTATTAGGTGCCACAGAGTGCCCACACCGTGTACAATTGTATGGGTGGAGGAATCTTACATTCTGGCCTAAATTTACTAAACAGTGAGATTGAAAAGTGGGGATGTTGCCCGTAGCAACCTATCAGACTCAAGCTCTCAGTTTCATTTTACATACTGGAGAATGGGAGCTTGAATCTGATTGGTTGCTATGGGCAACATCCCCACATTTCAATCTCCCTGCTTAGTAAATTTAGACCATTAGTCTTAATTACATGATTGTAAATTTAGGGGACCTTCTCAGTCCTGTCAAATACGACTGCAGTTAATAAGCGCAGTGGGAGGGGCTGCCGCAAACCCCCCTTCCCCCTTTACTCTGGACCCCATAGCACCCATACCGCTTGCACCCCCTATAGTAACGCACCTGGCTCTTGTTATTTACCTTTTCCCCACTTAGTCCAGACTGCCTCATGGGGTCTAACCAGCGTCTCTTGGGGTCTAATAATGCACAACACCCATCACAATATTCCCTGCGCTCGATTCACTTGGTTCTTCCCTTTTGTCCTAGGACTGTTGGGAGATATGTTAATGGCTGATGCTAATGCATTTGCATGACTTATCATTTGCTCCCAAGACTGTAAAGCCGGGACTGTACTCTAGCAGCATGGGTTGGCACGCGTTGAGAGCATTTGCTATGACATGGAAGAGCAGATGTTTCCTTCACCCTGTCACACCCGCTGCTCACTCTTCTGAGAAGGTCACATCGTCATTTATTAGGAATAATTGGTCCCTCATCTGCTTATCTTACCTGCATCATTACCCACTGAGTGCTGCGCGCTTGGCTGCCATATTAGCAGTGTACGCTGGGATCTCTTTATCCAAATGGCCTCATTTAAAAAGAGAAAGCCTCGTGTTATGAAGGGCAATTACGCATTAAGTGCTCCGTATAATTCTCATCTGCCTGATGGCCAGAGACGGGCCACGGGGCTGCGTAACCTCAAAAGATGATCTAGGCCAGAGGCATGGCGAGGGCTGCACGCTCTTCCTCTCAGGTCGCGTACAGTGTAGGCTTTACTGCAAGGATGACCTCTTTATGCTCCACCTAACTCAAAACTTCTGAAGAGTTTTGTGCAGTTTTAGTGCGGTTTAGAATGAAGTATGTATAATATAGCGTAATTTGAGGTTGATAGAGGTCAAAGAGAATAGTTTCTCATTTGTAATTTGCATAAACGTTTTACGCGGCAATGTGGATACTTTGGTTAGGGGTAGTGATAAAATTAGTACATGTGCTTGCATAACATGGAATCACAAAGTCACAAAATTTAGACAAAATACTCCCTGTCTGTGACAGCTGGCTTAAATAAATTTTTTTGCAAAAGCCATGAATAATGTGGATAACATAGCTGCTGATATGATGTCATGTGTCAGATTAGACAATGCGTTTACCTTTGTTCCCTGTAACACCTAACTTTTTCCTTCCCCACAGCCTAACCCTAACCTTCCCCTTCTATGCTTATACCCCCCCACACACAGCCTAACCCTACCCTTTTATGCTGTATACCTTCCCCCACAGCCTAACCCTAACCTTACTCTTTTATGCTATATACCCTCCCCCACAGCCTAACCTTAACCTTCCCCTTCTATGCTTCTACTCCCCCCCCCACAGCCTAACCCTAACCTTACCCTTTTATGCTATATACCCTCCCCCACAGCCTAACCTTAACCTTCCCCTTTTATGCTTATACCCCCCCACAGCCTAACCCTAACCTTACCCTTTTATGCTATATACCCTCCCCCACAGCCTAACCTTAACCTTTTATGCTATATACCCTCCCCACAGCCTAACCTTAACCTTTTATGCTATATACCCTCCCCCACAGCCTAACCTTAAACTTCCCCTTCTATGCTTCTACTCCCCCCCCACAGCCTAACCCTAACCTTACCCTTTTATGCTATATACCCTCCCCCACAGCCTAACCTTAACCTTCTTCTATGCTAAATTACCCCCCTCCCTACAGCCTAACCTTCCCATTTTATGCTATATACTTTCCCCACAGCCTAACCCTAACCTTCTTCTATGCTAAATACCCCCCTCCCTACAGCCTAACCCTAACCTTTCCATTTTATGCTATATACTCTCCCCACAGCATAACCCTAACCTTCTTCTATGCTAAATACCTTCCCCACAGCCTTAACCTAACATTCCCCTTTTATGCTTAATATCATCCCCACAGCCTAACCCTAACCCCTCTTCTAAGCTCCATTGCCTCCCCAATGCAAAACCTCAACCTTCCTTCTCACCAATCTCTCCTCTCCCCACTGTCTAACCCTTTCTATCCCCTTGCTGTAAATCCTTACCTGTCTTCGGGGAAACACCTAGCAGCTGATCCAGAACTGCAACCGTTATGAATAATAGTATGCCGTGTAAGGGTACTGTTCCCACTCCCCTGGTGCCATGTTGTAAAATTAATTACACAGCAGTAATAGAGAAATTTAAAGGAGTTCTTGTGATAAGACCCATCACTGCACCGCTCTTTTGGAAAGTACAAATCATGGACTAATATGAAATCAGTAAAGGCATTTATCACACACTTCTTTCTAATTGAATACTGCATGGTAACAGCTGCCTTTAATCTCCATGTAGGTTCACATCTCACGATGAATAAAATATGTGGTCATCGTGACTCTTACTAATGTAGACTGACCGTCCTTCTTTATGTTAGGATCCGCCAAGCTGGGTTAAAGCTGCGATTCTGCACAAACGAGTCACAGGCGACTCGGAGTCAGTTCGTCCGCAAGTTGCAGAAATTTGGTTTCACAATATCCGAAGATGAAGTTACTGCTCCTGGTCCGGCTGCAAGAAAATTGATGCTGGAAAGGGGTTTGCGCCCTCACTTGCTGGTCCATGATGGTAGGTGTAAGATGCAAGTTGGTGGGTTTTCAGGCTCTTAGGGGTGAGATTGCTGTGAGATTCAAGCTCTAAGTTTCATTTTACACTCTGGAGAATGTGAACTCAAATCTGATTGGTTGCTATGGGCAACATCCCCACTTTTCAATCTCACTGCAGTCTCACCGCTTAGTAAATATACCCCTTAGGATTGCTAAAAATCCCAAAATATATGTCTTTCTTATGTCTGTGCATTTCTAAGATTTCAATTAAAGTCTCAAATATTATTTGGCATCCCCTGAATATTTAGAAGAAAACTTTTTTGTTATGACAGCAGAAATCAAAAGCTGAGACTTGGATGCATGACTGAGCATTAACATAAAGCAGTTTAGTGTCAATTAACTACTAGTTTTCTGACTAGTGTCTGTGTTGATTTTCGATATATGAACAGAGCAGTCTCTTGTTTCCCTCAGGTAGGGGTTGTTGTAGCTAAATAATGAAATATTACCAAAAACATTTGATGGGAACATTCAGATGGACATAGGACCAGACCAGGCACTATTGACTTACTTACTCAAGAGTGGGTAAAACCGTGTTGAATTGCAGGGGGGGGTATAATGAATGTCAGTGTGTGCATGCAGGGAGAATACTTTATTGTTGCATGTTGCACACAGATACTGACCAGTGTTACTATTACACTTGGGCTGGAAACATCATCTCTCAACTCTAATACTAATTGCAAATAATGAAATTATTTTAACATTTTAACAACAATTTCATTGGTTTTGCCCACTCTTGAGTAAGTCAATAGTGCCTAAAGTCTGAATCTGGTCCATAGTGAGTTGTTTGGAATTACCAGGATGTCCCATATAGCTGCAAATGTAATAGATGGAAATGGCTTCACCATTCGTCATCTGAGTGCCCCGCTTTAGGTGTCTATAATTGTTAATATGCACCAGGTAGGGTATAGCATATTTACTACGATTATAAAAAATACTGCAATCAACTCAATGGACTGGATCCAGACTTACTATTTGAACTTACGAGCCAGTGGACAAAACCATGTTGAATTGCAGGGGAGTTAAATTTCATTAGTTGCAAACAGTATTAGAGTTTAGAGATGGTGTTTCCAGCCCAAGTCTAATAAGTGTTCTTATTATTCTCCCTGCATGCAAACACTAACATTCATTTGACCCCCCCCTGCAATTTAACATGGTTTTACCCATTTGTTTGTAATTTCAATAGTACATAAGTCTGGATCAGGCCCAATGTGGCCATACCTAGTGTCTCTGAAATATATTTTTCTCTGTCCAGATCTTCTTCCTGAGTTTGATCTCATTGATAAATCTAACCCCAACTGCGTCGTCATTGGGGATGCTGCAGAAAATTTCTCATATCAAAACCTGAACAAAGCCTTTCAGACGCTGATTGGCCTGGAGAAGCCTGTTCTCATATCTCTAGGAAAGGGGTGAGTGCTTTATTTCCTGACGCCATCGCTCCATAAGCTTTGAGTGAAAATACACTATATTTATATACGTAAATAAATGTTCTGTAACACATACTCTATATTTATTTTACAGACGTTATTACAAAGAAACCGATGGGCTGAAATTAGACGTAGGTGCATACATGAAAGCTCTAGAGGTAAGAATGTCTCTACTTTTCACTGAATCCTAGAGAGCACTTGGGCTGATTTGTTTTACTTTATTGGGAGCAACAGAAAAGAAAAGGAGAAAATACTGAACAATTGTGACAACAGCATCACTTTGCTTTGTAGCGCAAACTAAAAGTTTAATAATAAAGCGGTTTAGTATTTGTGTCAGGGCTCGAAGTGGGACGGTATATGCCGGTATGGTATACCGGCACTTCTCCCGAGAAGCCCCGCCCCTTTTATAAGCCCCACCCCTCAGCACTGGAGGGGGGAACTTTAGTTAAAAAAAATCTTATGTAAGGGGCGGGGCTTAGCGCCATACCGCCACTATACAATCCCCACTTCGAGCCCTGATTTGTGTCATAAGAAAAATCTGCACGTCTTGTTGCACTTTGGTTTGTCAAGGCCCGGTGACAGGTGGTCCCTGTCACCCACGCAAGCAAGTTCTTCTGCCATGGACTGTTTATGGTGAGGGACCGTGTGTGTGTCTATTTATATATGTTTTTTTCCCTCATATTGAGAAGACAAATATCTGAGCATACTGGGCCCCAATATTTCTGTTGCCGGCCCTGGGTTTGTCCAAGTGGACATATGCACCTTTTTATGGAGATACTCCTAGCTCTGTATCAGCCCCCCCCCCCCCCAGCTCATTCATATAATACTTTTTGCTAGATCTTCATAACTTACCAACTTACCATAGCCATGGTTGCAAGGCCAGTAGGTTTGTTCATATCTGTTAGACTGTTTATCTTTGAGCAATTCATGTCAAGTTGCATAAACTGAAGTGAATTATAACTCAGTAAGCCCTCTTCTACCCCATTAGTATGCCTGTGATGTAACTGCCGAGGTCGTGGGAAAACCGTCTAAGAACTTCTTCATGTCTGCAGTGACAGAGATGGGTGTGAAGCCTGATGAGGTAACTGATGGAAATTTGAGTTTTATATATATATATATATATATATATATATATATAATTAGAGAATAAAATGGCATCTTGTGCTGCGTGTAGCTGAGGAGTGTTGATAAAACATAAGTAGGGTTCATAGTTTTAATAGGATTACACCACATAATATTTTCAGGGGTGTGAATAATCCCTGCCTCTTGCATTGTTCTGTCCTAGGCTGTCATGATTGGCGATGATGTGGTTAATGACATTGGAGGAGCACAAAGCTGTGGCATTCGCGCTGTACTCGTCAGGACTGGAAAATACAGGTTAAACTTTTATCTTTACAACTACAATTACGCGTTTACATCTACTACATTATGTCATGGTATTTCTCTATTTTAGACCAAGTGATGAGAAGCATCCTGAAATAACTGCGAATGGCTATGTGGATAATTTAGCCCATGCCGTGGATGTCCTGATATCTTCTGGGGTTACTGGCCAGTGACCTCCATCCCTTCTACAGAAAAAGTGCCTGCTAATGGGTCCTTATTGACTAATGTTGTTAGGAATAAGGATCCCCTGTATAATGTAGCTGCTATAAAATTTAGGAAAGAGGGATTTAGAAACTGAATATTACAAGTTACGCCTTTCTGTGTCCTCCTCTAGTCCATCACTAGATTTGTAACATAGGACCAGATCCAGATCACAGATGCATGACTCAAAGGAGAGATCCCAAGCCAGATCTCTGATGTATACAAACTCGCTCCTCTCTCACACAATGTAACATAGAGATGGTTCGAAAATCTGGATAATACGTAAGACTAAAATCATGCTTATTATATTAGAATAACTCCCCCCTCTAACAGAGCATAGATGAGTCATAGATGATCCAAATCCACCCTGGTAATGGTGCTCCTGCATACCCTGCATAACAAAAGGAGATGTCTTCTGATCATAGATCCAGATCCACTTCCATTCTGCAATAGTATAGAGTGCTCAAGAGTACTCACACATGTGAGTCATTTTCTGTTCCCTGCAAGCGGGAAACGATTGTGTTGTGTAAGCCTAGATCCAGACCATAGTGATCAGAAAACACGTCCTTGTAGTAAGTGTGGATTTAGTCCATAATGTGGTTCTAATAGTAACATCTTCTTTATGTCTTTTTATTGGTGCATTATCTAAATATTAAACACGTAACTGATATTCTTCCTCTGTCACATGTCTGTTGTTGCAGTATTTTGTCTGTACACCCACCAGACTCAGGTAACGGGCTTAAATGTTTCCATGACAACAGAACTTTAAATATTAAGTTATATAACTACTGAGTAGGCAACAAGTGCCATAAAAAGGTGACTAATCACACTACATATAGAATATCACACGTGTGGGTGACTAATCATACCACATATAGAATATCATACGTGTGGGTGACTAATCACACCACATATAGATTGCAGGGAGTTTGAAAAGTGGGAAAGTAGCACAAAGCAACCAATCAGATTCCAGCCCATATTCTCCAATATGTAAAATATAACTGTGAGCGTTAATCTGATTGGTTGCTATGTGCAACATCCCCATTTTTCAATCTCCCTGCAGAGTAAATGTAGGCCCTAGTCTTAGCTATAACCTTGTTCTCTGATATCAGTTTTGTTGTGTATCTAGCAAATTATTTCAATCAACAGGTTGTTTTCATGTCTTGCTATGTAGATATTACAATTGAGTATTGCATAGGAAATAATTTGACAAGTTTATATTAAATATTAATTATTTGCTCATTAATCAATGTAAGAATAGTTTTTGACTAATGTGCTGTAATAATCTTGGTACATTATCATTAAATTTCACTTTTATGCAATCTAGTTTCTTGTGGTTATTGGTAAAGTGTCAAGAGTCATTTTAACAGTTTAGTATTCAATGTACATATGTAAAAATAAGTGTTTAGGTCATAAGCTGCAAAACATTTTTTTTTTTTAAGTAATGCAATGAATGTTATTCAGATAAGTATCAGAAGTTCCCCCTTTCTATACTTTTTCCATTGACAACCTCTGGAACCCTTGATGGCTTTTCCTGAAAGCTGAACAGACTTTTTCCCTCTTGACTAACAAGTAAAACTCATTCTAAAATAGGCTTTGACAAATGAATTCAAGCTTGCTGCAGTACAAGGCATATATATTTTAAAAAGCTTATATTTTACCTATTATTTATTTATTTTATATAGCGCCATCAGATTACGCAGCACTTGAACAATCAAAAAGACATGACCGGGTGGTAACAGACAGAATGGGTGGGGAAGAGGGCCCTGCCCGCAAGCTTACACTCTATATAAGATATTGGGATTGATACATAGGGGTAAGTGCTATTTATTATACAGTGGAGCAGCCAGGGTGTAATGTAAGAGTGCTCAGTGCTCTAGTATTGTACAGTAGTGTGGTAGTGAATTTATTGCCAAACGTAGTGGGGGCAGATTCAGAGTTGGTGCAGTGTCGGTCTGAGCAGAACCATGTTGCACAGACCCTCCAACATGACCCATTCCACCAGGTACATAATACTCCGCTCCTGGGCTTTCAGCTGTCACTCACCTGGTTATAACGAACTAACTGATGTCTGAGTAATGTAACAATGGTGNTAGCTAAATTGTAACCATTACTTTCTATACTACTTCTAGTATACTACTTCTATACTCTCTACCTTGTCTCTAGTCTCTCCTCACANTAGCCCACAGAAATTGAAAATAAGGAAAATTAAATATTTACAATTCTGAAGTTTAGGGGGCTGATTCAGCCCTGCGCCTCCGCCAGTGCGAAATTTCGCTGATCTGCCCCTGCGACTTCNNCCTATGCTAATGAGAAANGNGGCGTTCCACGNCCCTTTTCTCATTTANATATTCGCTTTTAGCAGGGCTAAGCCGTTCAATATCTGTATTATGAAAATATTATAAGATTACTGTTCTCATGTATGAATGTTTGAATGAGTTCAGAAGAAGTGCAGCAGAGAGGATGTCAATGAAATGTAGAATACTAATCCTGAACTACAAAAATTATTAAGATGATGTTGAGATAATATGAAGAGATTGCAGGTATATGATGAAGAATGAAGTAATGGAGGAGGAGGTTGCACAAGCAATGCACAGTATTTCTTTTTCACAAAATAATAATAAATAACTATAAAAATAGAAGATAAATAAAGCCTTATAATTAGAGAAATAATTGTGTGTTGTTTATTAAGAAACTATGTGAATGTTAAGCATTTGAATGTTCTCCTTGTAGTCAGTGCCGTAATGTTTGCCCTTTTGTGTCTCTTTGAACTTCTTAAACAAAGAATACATTACAATAATACACATAATTAAGAAAAGTGCAATGAATCAATGCGGGAATGTACATTGTAGAATTATTATGCTATTTATCAAAGCTTATGTTAATTAAGAGGATGAATTATATTTGGTGCATATTTCTTCTTCCATATTATGTGAATCATTAAGAGCCAAATAACAATATGTAAAAGGTTTGCTTTAATGTACATGTTATTGGTCTTAAAACCTAAAGCATAAAAGTATAATAAAAGTAGCAACCATCTGATGGTCATTCCCTGCCATCACAGAAAAAGGGACAATTCAACCTGACTGTCTCAGATCTTCATGAAACCTGGNAGGGTGGTAGATTACATAAAGTAACGTATGTTGTATGTATGTTGTAAAATGTATGTTTTCATGTATCTAAACTGAGATTGGTTAGATACTTTGATTTATACCCCCTGAATTTAATACAAAGTATTTCTAAATATTTATAAACTATTGACTAAGGGGTATATTTACTAAGTGACGAGATTGCAGTGAGATTGGAAAGTGGGGATGCCCATAGCATAGTGGGGTTGCCCTTAGCAACCAATCAGATTCAAGCTCTCAGTGTCATTTTACACACTGGAGAATGTGAACTCGAATCTGATTGGTTGCTNTGGGCAACATCCCCACTTTTCAATCTCACTGCTTAGTAAATATACCCCTAAGTGATTTTTGAATATAATATTTGGATTTTAGCGTGGTTGTTAATTTTTTCTTTAGTATACATATGTAAAATGTTAGTCCTCGGTCATGTACAGTGTTCATGTAACAGGGTTGCAAATATGACAAAAAAAATCTTCTAATCTTCAAAAAATCATAACTTACCCGTGTTTCCCCCAAAAAACGCCATAGGGTTATTTTCGGGGTAGGTCTTATTTTAATTAACACTGACAGAGATTTATATAAACCGTTCTGCTTTTATACCCATCTTGCTCCCCAGCCCTGCTTTTATACCCATCATGCACCTGAGCCCTGCTTTTATACCCATCATTCCCTTCAGTCCTTTTTATTTTTTACAAACTGGGGAATTCATTAGGGCTTATTTTCAGGGTAGGGCTTATTTTAGACAGTTTTACAAAAATTGGGGTAGGGCTTATTTTCGTGGTAGGGCTTATTTTGGACGGTTTCACAAAAATTGGGGTAGGGCTTATTTTTGGTATAGGTCTTATTATTGGGCTTTTGATTGTGGAAGAGCTTTCACATTGGTCTTGACCTTTGACCTTGAAAGCATTTAGTTTGTACAGTAATATAATTCTAAGCATAACAGTTTTCTCTCAAACTAATAATAAAAGAGACCGGTACACATAAAGAAAAGGTAAAAATAGTTTTTGTGCCCATTTTTTTGGTGCATTTGAGTCATAAAAGGCTCAATACAGTCAATAGATGGCAGCATTCTCCTATTAATTAAAAACATGTTAAATACTTTAAATCACATTTAATTAACAGTAAATTGCATTTAAATTAGATAATGTCAAAAGAAAGTATATGATGCTTCAAAACAAGCCATGCACGTCTGTTTAATGTTTTAATTGACAGCACAGGCTATTGTGTAAATTACATAAACACCATTCAGTGTTGAAGCATACGTTAAGCTAGTGTACATCCTGTAAGATCCACTAATAGAAGCAACAAAATTACCTTGGGATGAAAGCCTTTAGAATTTACAGCCTAATATTGAGTGAACAAAACATTCATTTAAACAGGCAATTAAAAAATATCTCAGTTAAAGTCTCATAGTAACAATAAGTAAATCACTAACAAGAAGCTTAGAATTGTCAATAGTGTCAATATCACGCCTAATGGAAAGTTTGGTTGCTGTAGACACGCAGTACTTCATTGGTTTTGCAAGAAACCTAGACAGCACATATGTATATTATGCATACAACCTACAGTATAAAGCCTAACACAGGGCTCGAAGTGGGGATAGTAAGGTGGCGGTATAGCGCTAAGCCCCGCCCCTTATATAAGCCCCGCAATTTTTTAAAACTAAAATTCCCCCCTCCAGTACTGAGGGGCGGAGCTTAGAAAAATGGGGCGTGGCTTAGAGGGAGAAGTGCCGGTATACCATACCGTCATATACCGGCCCACTTCGAGCCCTGGCCTAACAAATATTTCTTTGATGCCTTTCATTGAAACAAATATAATCACATCATTTTGCAATGTAAAATGGTATAGAAACAATTAAGTAGGATGCATCAAAGATCACTGAAGATCAAACATAATGCAAGTTGGCTGATGTCTGATTCATGATTAGCTTTTAGGTGAACCCTGTGTTTCCTATAGAGCTAGTTTAAGTTTAATTGTTGATGAAGTCTGTTACATCTGTTTTCTAAATTTAATCTTGATATTTTATTTTTGTTCTGTGTCCATTTTGGGGTCATACTTTCACCAATCATTTTTTTTTGTAATCTCAGGGTTGTTGACTCCTGGAAATCATGTAGAGCTCCCGGGAGGGCAGGCTTGAAACACGGTTAGTTTCCCTCCCCCCTGCTCGCGGGACTGGATGAATTTCATCACAAAAGTGTCGGGGCTTGATGACGTTTTCCCATCAAGTCCCACCCCTGTGTAAATTTAACTCTGCCTTCCNGATTTATCTTATTTTGGGAACTGTTGTAGAGCATTGGAGCCAAACTGATTCTAACTTTTTCATATCTGTACATGGTACATATTTATTTAGGAATGTGAGTATTACTTGTAGTGAAGATAAGTCAGATCCTACCCTAAAGCTGGGCATTCACTAGAAAGATATCGTTCTATCATCTATATCAGGTGATAGACAGGACGATTTTGCCTTCAGAAAACTGCCCCGTCGTCGGCACCATACACTAGAACAATATCATTCTAGTAATTTACTTTACTGGAGCTTGGTATATACCCAGTATATGTAAGCCATAAGGTGGTACCTTTCCGACAGCTCCCACGGCATGGTTGAGGTGAGTATGCCTGTTTTGTTGTTTTTTTTTTATTTTATTTTTTATTTGTTTCCCTTTAACCAGGGACGATATTGTGCCCCATTGTTTAAAAGGCATTGTTTTTTATAAGCTGACCACACACCAGACTATTTCTAGTCCAAATCCACACAAATCAGGGATTTGGGTCAAAATTGTGTCGAGAATGGCCAGCTTACACCATGACCAGTGTCAAGGGTACTAGTCATGTCTTTTTTAACTCTTTTCANTAATGTTGTGTTAAAATGGAAATAACCAAAACATTCAATTTGTGGTGCAGTTAGTAGCCTTAAATATCCTCCATAAATACGTTGGGATACGTCCTATGTGTTCTTGGCTTCCCTTTAAACTTTAGCCATGAGAGAACTTGTTTTTTGCTCACTGTCTTGTTTATATGCTTTTAGCTGGGATGAAGTTTACAGTCGCGAGCTGAAGACTTTCCAAGAATATGGAGATGAAGGTGAGATCTGGTGAGTGTAAGGAGAATGTTGGTTTCTTAATGAGATGTTACAGTTTCCTTCTATTCATGACTGTAGAGTGTGTCACCTATAAATCTAATAATGCTGTTTATCTTGTTTGTCTAAACAGGTTTGGGGAAGGTAGTATGACCCGAGTGGTTCGATGGTTAAATGCACGCAAAGTACCACATACATCTTCAATCCTTGACATTGGAACTGGGAATGGCATGCTGCTGGTAGAACTGGTAAGTGAATTATATCTGCTCAGACGATATAATGTTGTATATTGAAGAAAATTTAACATAACATTGTTCAGTATAATGANATCTCTTTTTATTACAGGCAAAGACTGGTTACTGTAATCTCACAGGGGTGGATTACTGTGCAGATGCTATAGCACTTGCACAAAGCATATGTGAAAAGGAAGGTGTTTTCCAAAGTATAAGACTACAGGTAGGAAAAATTCTGAAAGATCTTGTAATAGATGCTTCTCCNCATATAGAGAAAGATGTTTTTTTTGGTTGTGTATATGATAATGCAATTTTTAAAACAAAGGAACCAATATGAACCTATTTATCATTTATCACTTCCTAAAATTCAATCTCAAAGTCCAACAAAGGACCTCATTTAGACTTTAGGCCCTATTGACTTACTCACTA
>JABWIB010008348.1:15015-26219 GCA_016617825.1 Platyplectrum ornatum | reverse complement strand
GGACATTATATGGTGACACCAGGGGATGTGTGACTGGAGAGGTGACTGCTGGGACATTATATGGTGACACCAGGGGATGTGTGACTGGAGAGGTGACTGCTGGGACATTATATGGTGACACCAGGGGATGTGTCTGGATGGTGACTGTATCATTGTGTGTGTCAGGTTCCTATAAGGTGTCAAGATGTCGCTGTGTATTTCTCCATGGAGGAGTGGGAGTTTATGGAAGGACACCAGATGACAGATAATTTCGGGCTCCTCCCATCACTGGGTAAGAGGAAAATTCCAAATTATTGTAGCTATAAAAGCAAGTTTGTAGATTGCCTCTGAGGTTTACTCACTACCTGAATATCTCTTGATATCTTGTGGCTCTTTACATCAAGGTCACAACCCCAAAAACCCTTGTGAACCATAGAGCTCTCAGTAGCTCAGATTGTGAGAAACCCTTCAAATGTTTCCTGCCAGCTTTATAATAGCCACACTCCCTCTTCCTTCCCCCGTGGAGTATATATTAATCCATTTGCTTACAGACTAGAAGCACTAAATACCTGACACGGGTCTGATGGAGGATATCTGTTCTCTCTCTTCCCAATCTAAGTTTTAGTAATGCTGGATTGCCTTCTCTCAACCAGACATGGCAACAAACAATAGAACTGTCTGGGGGTAATAAACCTGGGAGCTATTTAGTGCCCATACATTATCAACCCAGTGTTTCTTCCTCCCCTCCATCAGCTTAAGTCCTCTCTGATAGGTGCTTGTAGCAAAGGAAAGAAGACACCTCCCTATATAATCTCCTCTCCCGCGGCGGTCAGTGTCTTCTTTCCTTTCCTGATGTGTAGTACAGAACTCTTACCTTCCCAGTGTCACCAGCGCAGCCCTCTGCTGGCGCCACCCGGGCATGGCTTAACGCACCAGCTGGCACCTCGTTCTCGTGGACACGCTCCACGCACTACTTCCGGTGGATACTTCNGGGGCAAAGGTTACAGAAGCCAGCCCCGTGGACAGGATATAGCGGCTAATCACGGCAAAGGCACGCAGCTGGGCTCGGGTTAATCAGTTTAGCGTATATCAGGCGTACGTCATTACTCGCCCTGGTGCAGGAAGAGCATGTGTGTTTACACCGCTCTGTGTTAGTCGCTGAGTATTTCATGGTAATATGGAGGTACCGTCCCAACAGCTGACGGACTTCAAAAGATATGAAAGTCTCTTTGGCGCACACGTTCTTTACAAAAGAAAACCAGAGACCAAAAACTTCAAAACACTCACGCTCGGTGATGAGTGAGCAATCGGCTGACTCTGTGGAGGAGGAGATATAGCACTCTCAGATAAGTCCGTGCATTCAGAGGATGCAGTGTCACAAGAAGCAGATTACCTGACCTTGTGAACAACTTGCTAACCCTCATTCTCAAGTCCCTGAATTTAGAGGAGTCTAAAGAACACTTTAGACTCCAAGTTACCAAGTTATTCCCCCTATCTAAAATTATCAAAGACCTCATATCTGATGAATGGAAGAACTCAGACAGGAGAGTGCCAATACAGAACAGATTTGCAAGGCTGTACCCCTTCCATCAGTAGGAGATCAAATCTCGGGACGAGGCGCTGCGGGTAGACGCAGCAGTAGCCAGATTTTCTAAAAAGACCACTTTACCATTGAAGGATGCGAATATATTTCGTGATCCAATGGAAAAGGAGGTAACACTAAAGAAACAGCATCTGTTATCAGGAGCTTCGCTTAAGCCAGCAGCAGCCATGGCGACCACTGCAAGAGTCCTTAGAGGCTGGTGTAACGGCCTTGAAAGGGACGTCATGGAAGGTGCAAAGAGAATGGCACATTCTAAAAGCACTCCAAGACATGCAAGCGGCAATTGAGTTCTTGTGCCAGGTGTCGTTGGATTCGGTGCAGTAAGGAACCTACTCAAGATTTATAGTAAGGATATCCACGAGAGGTCATCGCACAATTGTAGACCTCAGACGCCTGAACAAATGCATGAGAGTGGCGTCATTCAAAATGGAGTCTCTCAGGCAGATCCCTATATTACAGAAAAATCATATCTATCCACCATAGACTTAAAGACGCTTACCTTCACAAACCTATTTTCAGAGGCCACTGGAAATATCTGCATACTAGGAGGTGACTACCAATTTGTGGTGCTATCTTTTGGCCTCGCTTCGTCTCCCTGGACTTTCAAACGTTTTGGTAGTGGTCATAGCAGCTTTAAGACAAGAAGGCATCATGCTGTGGCCATACCTAGACGACATCCTGGTAGGGGCCCGAACAAGGGAGATGGCGTGTCAATATACACGGAGGGTGCCCCAAGTATTGCAAAACTACAGATGGATTATCAACCTGCAGAAGAGTCATTTATCTCCGATGACGGCTTCAAGATACCTAGGTCTCGTGTTATGTCTTCGGCTCACTCGAACATCGGGAAGCTAGAAGTGGTCAGGCTGGAGTGCATCGCCTTCGAACAACAGCTCAAAGAGAAAGACGTTCTAATTCGGTCAGACAACAGGGCAGTGGTCGCTTTCCTGAAGCATCAAGGGGCCACAACAAGCCCAAACCTATGGAACGTCGCACAACGGGTTCTTTCCTGGGCAGAACAAAACACCAATAGNCTAAAATCTATTTATATAGCTGGCGCAGAAAATCTACTGGCAGATGGCCTCAGTGTTCAACCTTCTGGTCGAAAGATGGGGAGAACCACAAATTGACCTAATGGTAACTACAAACATCGTCAGTTGGCAAGATTCTTCTCAAGACACAGCGAAGGTGGATGCTCAAACCAGAAGGCCTGGTTCCCCTTAGTGCTGGAACTGTCGATAGAGCCTCCACGGATCCTGCTGGTATGACCGGACCTCCTCATCCAGGGACCTCTTCTTCACCTAGATCCAGTGGTCTTCAATCTTGCGGTCAAAAATGTAAGGAGTAAGGAGTTTGAGCCAGTAATTTCTACATTAATGAAGGCTAGAAAATCATCTACTAGCAAACTGTATTACAAGATTTTGAAAAAGTACTTCTGCTGGTGCCATCAGATGCATATCTCATACCATCTAGACTTATTTCAGACAGGCCTCGAAAAAAGACTGGCTACTAACACTATTAAGGTACAAATCTCAGCCTTGGGGGCCATCATGGACAAGGATATAGCCTCCAACAAATATGTAGCTAGATCTGTTAGTGCCATGAGACACATTAGACCAGTGTACAGGCAACCCTTAGCGTCTTTGTCCTTAACCTTGTCTTAGATGTTGTAACTGTCTCACCCTTTGAGCCTTTTGCAGGACGTGCCGCTGAAATACCTAACGCTGAAGGTAGAATTTCTANTAGCCATCACCTCGACCAGGAGGCTGTCAGAGCTGCAGGCGCTGTGGGCGGATTGATAAAAACCTGTATTTCAGAAGCTTATAAATGCAAAGGCTTTGTTCCCCCTGTAGGCATTAAGGCCCTCTCCACCAGGTCCATGGCAGCCTCGTTGGCGGATAAAGAGGATGCTTCTTAGAACTGTGCAAAGCAGCGGGCTGGTTTTAAGTACAAACTTTTACTAAATATAAAGTAGATGTGCCAGCCTCAGGGTATAACCTGGAGCTGCCATGGGGGGAGGAAGAAACCACAGATTAGCACCTGTTAATATGGTTTCTCTTACTCCTCCATGGCAGCCTAGTATAGCCCTACTGCAAAATGTTGGAATGTACCAACAAATTTTATTTAAGGCTTTGGAAGATGGAGGCACTGACTGCTGTGGGATAGGAGATTGTATAGGGAGGTGTCTTCTTTCCTTTCCTACAAGCACCTATCAGGGAGGACCCGGAAAGAAGCTACCATGGAGGAGTAAAAGAAACCATATTAACAGGTACTAATCTGTGGTTTCTATTATCATCAAGAGTCTTAGTTGTTGTTCATTTTTGGAACTTATTTAGACTGAAAGAGAACTGAACAAGTGAACACAATATTGGGTTGAATTTATAATAAATATTAAATAAATATTTATATTAATATTAAATAAATAATATATTAACCATCTGCATTAATGGATTACTTAATAAAGTGTTACTTGATAAGACTTTGATACATTCACAGATTCATGTTTTGAGAATGTTATTCTAATATTTTGGGATTTTTTCAGAATACATAGAGGACAGCAGAAATGCGTCAGATGACCAACTAATGGTCTCTCCAGATACTGAAACAGAAAATGATGGCGACATTAAACATTCACCAGAACAAAAACCCGTTACCCAATTTATGAATTCACTAACACCCAATGCATGTGTGTCGCCATATACTTCTAATGAGGAGAGTTACCGTAATCAATCTGCTTCTGCTATAGTCACTGGAGGTGATGACGAATCTCGCCGTACCAAACGTGGAAATACTTTCACCCAGGAAGGAAATTTAAATGATCAAGCAACTTTTTTGGATACATCGAAGTTTGAATGTTTTGCGTGTGGTAAATATTTTTCTTGTAGATCACAATTTGTCCGTCATGAGAGAATCCACACAGGCGAGAAACCTTTTTCATGTTCCCATTGTGGAAAATGTTTCGCTCAGAAAGGTCAACTTTATACACACGAAAAAATGCACAAAGATGATCGGCCATTTTCATGTCCCGAATGTGGGAAAAGTTTTAAACACAAATCACAAGTTTCTATTCATCAAAAAGTCCACACGGGCGAGAAACCATTTCAGTGTTCAGAGTGTGAAGAACGTTTTAAAGATAAACAGACCTTAGTTGGCCATCAGAAAGTTCACACAGGAGTGATGCCACATACGTGCTCCGAATGTGGGAAAGGCTTTAAACAGAAAGGACATCTTACTAGACATCAACGAATTCACACTGGAGAGAAGCAGTTTGAATGCTCTGAATGCGGAAAGGGTTTTAAGCATAAACATAATCTTAAAGTCCACCAGAGAATTCACACCGGNGTGCAACCTTTTCCATGTGCAGAGTGTAATAAATGTTTTAAGGATAAATATGCCCTCACTATGCATCAGATGACTCATACGGGGGAGAAACCTTTTTCATGTCCTGAATGTGGTAAATGTTTTGCCAGTAAAGGAAATCTCGTTCTCCATCAGCGAGTTCACACAGGAGAGAAGCCATTTTCATGTTCTGAATGTGGAAAATGTTATACGTATGAACAAACCCTTAAATATCATCTCAGACACACACATTTACACAAGTGAAAACTATTTTCCATGTATAGAAGTGTAAATTTTTTTTTATCTGATGACTACTACTTTTTACATTTTTGTATTGTAGAGTTTTGTATTGTATTTGTATTGTATTTGTTCTGGTTAATGCAACTATTGTCAGAAAATAAGACATTGCTGCCCTAATTCTCTCCACTAAAACCTTACAACGAGGAGGCGGATCAATGTGAGGTGACACTTAGGAGTTAATCATTTTTGTGCTCTGTGTGTTCATAACGCCATCAGTCCAGAGCATATCACCCCACAAGGGCATAACTCGCTGCTTCTTCCCCCTTCTGGAAGACTCCAGATTCCTGTAATCGTTTCTTTCTCAGTATAAATACCATCCACACAATAAGGAGAAGGCTTGTCACACTGGAGTTTGTGTAGTCGTAGTAGTAGTAGTTCTGTGCTGTGTGTCCATACAGGTGGACATAGAGGTAGATGATATTGGGATTAAATCATTTTAAAGGTTGCTGCATTTTCTTTCATTTAAAAATATTTTATCAGCTATTTTATATATCGTATTATAGTATATAATCATCTTTTACATTTTGTAACAACTCCTTATTTTTATGTTAAAATAAAGTGATTAATCAACAAACCTAAATATGATTTAATAATCCTCTCAGTCTTTTCAGATGAAGTGTCTTAGTGTGAAGAGGTGACATGAAACAATGTATGTATAATGCACAGGAATGTAGATGTGTAACTGAGGAGTGTGAGGAGGTGACATGTATGTGTGATACACCAGGAGTGTGTGAGCAGGACTAGATGAGGAGAGATTGTTGGCTCTGACTTAATTTCTGTTACTGGGTTGAAGGAGAGGTGATGATAATGATATGTGCAAACTAATTGGCTGAAGAACGATTGAAGAATGTTAAGATCTGGACAGTGATCTGATGGTTTGACATCATGGAATCGGAGTTGATCCTGTCAGAAGATGAGGTGGCTTCCCTGCGTGATTGGGCGGATCTGGAGGATCGAAGCACCGAGATGGAGGAAGAAAGTGATGGGACCACGTAGGTTTTTCCATGGGCAATGCAGAGAACTGAGTGAGGAGAGGTGCCGGACGCACTCATGGAACGGCCAGATCAGATGGTGAGGCTGTATAGTCCATTGTCCGTCGGTGAAGAGCGCAGCAGAGTAGAGTCACCTCTCGATGATTGGACGGGGGAGCTGGAGAAAGCAGTAGAGTGGCCTGGAAACGTTCATCTGAAGCCACAGAGAGACCGAACGAATCGGAAGAAGGGGAGAGGCTGTTCGGCTAGACACAGAGAGAAGGAGGGGCAGTGTATAGGAGGAATATAGAGAGAAATTTGGAAATAACCACGATGGGAGAAACCGTCTGGATAGTAGGAGAGAATATCAGGAAGATAAGACACAAAGAAATGTGTCAAAACCATGAATATAAAGGGAGAGCCGATGGAAGTAGAAGTGAAGAGGAGAAGATCAAAGGAATCATGGAGATAGAAGAGAGGACAACTACCATCTGGATGAAAGGTGGGACGACAGAGGTGTGGAGGAATATAGGAGAGAAGGTAATAGGGAAAGAAGCACTCAGCGTTTTTTAGGGGACCGAGGATCTCCAATGGAACACCATTAACCAAACAAAGTCCAAAAAGAAAAAGGGGATAAAGGGGGGGAAAGTAAAAATCTACAATTTAAGTCATCATCCCTTGACCCAAGAGGAAGAGGAAGTTCTAAGCAAGGGAGTAAAATATGCCCCAACATGTAGAAGCGATCCTTTTAAAACATTCGTTGATGTACAGAAATTCATTCGCAAACTCACACTAAGGAAAGAATCAGGAGGAAAAAGAAACATCTTAAACAGTGGAAGAACAGAGGAATAGCTTTAGAAAAAAATCAGTCTTTTAGCCACATTATTTGAGAGGCTGCTGGATTGAATCCTTCAACGAATTGGTAAAGAAAGATCTTAAAAAAATAGACAATTAAGTATAATTTAACAAAAAAAGAGATGAACGCCCTGAGGAGTTTAGATAAGGGTGGTGGCATCGTAGTACTAAATACGGAGAAATACATACAAGAATGCCAAAGACTTTTAAATGAAGAAGGAACGTATAGAAAATTGAAAGGTGATCCACTGGTAAGAATAATGTATAATTTAGAGAAGTTAATAGTGGAACAAGTCCAGAGAGGTATCAAAACAGAAGAGAAGGGATTCCTCCTAATTGATAAACCGAAATCCCCAACACTGTATATCCTTCCAAAGATTCATAAGTGTTTGATCAACCCACTGGGGAGGCCAATGGTGGCAGGCATAGGATCTGTCACCTCCAACATATCCCAGTGGATTGATGCACAACTTCAACGATTTATGACAAAAATAAAATCATACTTAAAAGATACAGGCGATATCATTCGGAAAGTAGAGGGAATGACGTGGGAAGATGATTATCATCTTATAACGGCCGACGTCAGTTCCCTCTACACAATCATAGAACATTCTCGAGGACTGGAAGCCTTAAGATGGATGTTGGATAAAGCAGAATTAACATTAGATCGTAAGGAATTTATTATTCCTGGAACACAATTTGTTCTAAACAACAATTATTTTCGATTCTTAGACAATTATTTCCTACAAGAGAAGGGCACAGCTATGGGGACCAAAATGGCCTCCAGCTATGCCAATATCTTCATGGCTTGGTGGGAGGAAAAATGGATATCTTCCCATCCAATGATAAAAAAAAACCATCTCAAGATATACTGTCGATATATCGACGATATTCTATTTATCTGGAAGGGGAAGAGGGAAGATCTTGAAGATTTCTGTACACATTTGAATAACAAAATACAAATGTAAAATTTACTTTTACTATCAGCAAGGAAACAGTAGAATTTGGACTTAAGGATCAAACATGATAATGGAAAAATTGTGACAGAAACATACAAGAAACCCACTGACGCCAATGCCGTTATACCACGAGATAGCACCCACCACCCAAGATGGCTAGACACGATACCTAAAAGCCAGTTCACAAGAATTAGAGGCAATTGTAGTGACATGACAAAATATGAAAAACATGGCATGGAACTAAAAAAAGATTTTCTAAAGAAGGGGTATAAGGAGGAAATAGTGCAACATACAAAGAAGGGAAAAAATGTTGAATAAGAAAAAGAATAAACAGAAAGAAAAGGGAAGAAGAAATGTGGAATTTATATCACAATTTAGTAGTGATTACAAAATGGTAGAAAAAATAATTAAAAAACATTGGGGTTTATTGAGAAACGACCCACAACTAAAAGATGTCTTTTAGACAAAGTTTATATACAGGAGAGCCCCAAATATTAAAGATAAGGTGGTGAAAAGTGCATTGAATAACCCTGAAAATAGACCAATCATTAAGGTTTCAATCGCTGTGGCCTATGTGCAAGAACACGAACAACAAAGAAAGTAGAACAAAATCACATTCTCCTCAACGGGTAAACAGAAGAAGATCCAAGAAATGACTACATGTAATACAAAAAACTGCATCTATAGTGGAATGTGAATGTTTGCTCCAATACATAGACAGGACTACCAGACGCCTTAGAGAAAGATGGAGTGAGGAAAGGGGATATAAACCATCCTCTATCACAACACTTTAGGACAAAACATAACTCAATACGATCGGTCCTTGGAATCAAAAGAATAGAGGAAAATTGGAAACGCAACGATGCAAACGAGAGACTAGCTCGTAAAGAAATGGAGTATATATACAGAGGCAATACATTGGAAGCAGGGGGCCTTAATCAGAAATTCAAACTGAAATGGTTCCTATAAGCCCAAGTAAATTGATCACAAAATGCACTTAATATCTTTATGCAGGAAATACACTTATAAGTTACAAGAGATACACACAAAACAAAAAAAAAATCACTTTCAGATATAAGCTTATAATGATATTAAAGAACAAAGAAGACAAAACACGAAATACTAAATAATCACATAACGTATATAATCAGTGTTAAAATTCACATTTATACCACAAGTAAGATGTATTCACGAAACGTTTTATACCACAGCACAAACAGTATATATTTTACCCCTACCCAGTGGTCAATATTAAGAAGGAGGATTTTAAAAACCTGTGGATAATAGGACCCCCATTTCATTTCAATATGGACATAACCAGAGTGCAATTTATACGAAGGAATAATTCGGAATAATTTGTAAAGAGAAATATTTTGGGGGAAGAATAGGAGGTGGAGGAATAATTCAGATAATGTTATCCCTGCATGTTTGAATCAATAATGGATGATTAGGAAAGAAAAAAAGAAACAAACATAATCAAGCACGGCTAAGTTTGATATAAATGGTCCAATAGCGATAAGTATTTTTAAATCCTTGGGAATGTTTTATATACGCCTCCTCCTTTCTAAGAGAGCCACGACAGTACCTATCATACACCTTGAAAAAGACCATTTTACTGGTAGAAACGCGTTGGTGGCTGCAGACCGGTACACGTCGGTATTTAGCTAAACAAGTGTTTTAACAACTGTGATATTCTTTACTATAAAATAGTTTACTATTTTTTCTGTGCTACTATATACAAGCTTTGTCTCTAATACGGGAACCCCCTCCTGCGGAGGATCTACCTATCAGGAAACGATAAGTGGAACAAAAAAGAGCCGAAGAACGCGATACAGGGAAACAAAAACTAGATGCATATACACCTTCCTATCAACTAAAGTGTAAGTTGGCCATATCAATATTATTGTTGTNCATAACTGATCATTGAATCCATACACCGCCTCTCTCGGAGGATTTGCTGAATATCAGGACAAAGAACAGCGAAGGGAACCNAGAGGACCGGCATCAATCAGGGAACCGCCGAAGGATCGTCCACAATCCGAAGGTGTCTACGAGCCGACCACAGGATACTGAAAGCGTAAGTAGCTACTTACCGCAGAACTGTGGTCGTATTATATATAATTACATTGCGATATATCCCCTTTCTTTGAGGGAGAAGCTGAATACTTTGAGGAAGAATTGAAGTTTCAACATTTGGGAGTATTGATCTCTTTGGGACCCCAAGAACTGTTATTATTATTGAAAAACAACATAAGTTTCCCATTATAGTTTTGAAAATACCCCTTTAATATATAGATCCATAATAGAGGGGGATAGCGCAAGGGTTCCCACTAAAGTCCTATTTCTGCAACAGAGAGAAGGGGCTATTGAACTTATNGTATTATTATGGATAATTTTGCGGGTGAAGAAGAAGGCGATTTAGAGTGGAATGAAGCAGCAAGTGACAGTAATGGGGGAACGAGGNGGATATTCGGGGAGCGGGCGCAGTAGGGTCATGGAGGATATATCAGGTGTGTGTAAAATAGAGCGGCCCTCGCAGGAGGAAGGTCTAACAAACATCACTGCCGGGTCTGACAGATGACTGCGTAGTAGACAGTGGAGAAGCAAGAGTGGTAATAAGCGAAGGAAAAAGTACGAAGGCGAAAAGCAGTTAATGTGGAGAAGGAAATAGTATCGGGAAACAGAGAAGAGAAAGGCTAAGTTTAAAAGTAAGTATATACCTACCATAGTCTCCAAGCTAGGCTTCAGGGGAAGCGATTATAAGCTGTAGGGCAGCGGTTTACCGGACAAAATAGCAGTACAGTGAGCAAGGCAGCTTTAAAGAAGAAAAAGCACGGAATAAGGGAATGGGTGTGAGAGAGATGACGTTATGACGTATGACGTTAGTGTCTCATGGTCGACCTGTAGATAAGGTGTCTGTCTTTCCAGTGTAGAGATTTCAGCACTGCATCACATGTGGAGAGCAGGACCTGGCAGCCCAGCACAGCATCACACAGTGGAGAGCAGGTCCTGGCAGCCCAGCACTGCATCACACAGTGGAGAGCAGGTCCCTGCAGCCCAGCCAGCAAGACCTTCGACCCTGAATCCAACTCATCCTGCCACTCACCTCCTGATAATGTCCCCTGCTCTGGAGAATGTTGGCCTACATCCGCAGTGCATCCGCAGATGCAGTGCTGAACTGCTGTAACGGGCCCTCCC
>JABWIB010008348.1:0-10156 GCA_016617825.1 Platyplectrum ornatum | reverse complement strand
GGAAGATTTGGACTTCACAGACATTTACTCCTCCACGGATCAGGAAAAGTTCACGACCACCCTCTTCATCAAGGAAGAGTCCATCTCCTGTGAGGAGGACACAGACATGTACACACCTATAAAAGANCCCCAAGATCCCCCAATCCACCACNCGANCACCNCAGAGAGGACAACTAACCTGTCTGAGAATNCGACCTTTATCCTTAACAGAGTAGATGTTCATGAGGAGCCCCATTCAATAATATGTTCTGAGTGTGGAGAATGCTTTTCCACAGACTCCATGCTCATTCTGCACCAGAGGATCCACACTGGGAAGAATATCCATTCCTGTCCGNATTGCGGCATGTCTTTCAGAAACGGCGCGTACCTCAGCAATCACCTGAAAACCCACGCAGTACCCAAACTGTTCTCTTGCGTGGAGTGCGGAAAGCGCTTTACGAACAATGCGGATTGTCTTAAGCATCAGAACGCGCACACCGTCAGGAAACCGTATATCTGCAACGTATGCGGGAAGTATTTCTCTAACAACTCGAACCGCGTCCGACACCAGAAGATTCACACGGGCGAGAAGCCGTTCTCCTGCTCTGAGTGCGGGAAGAGTTTCAGACGTAAGACGCACCTGACTATACACAGCAGAGTTCACACAGGAGAGAAACCATTTCATTGCCAGGAGTGCGGGAAGTGTTTCAGCTGTAGTGCCCACCTCACAGCGCATCGGCGCATTCACCGGAGAGAAGCCATTTTCTTGCTATGATTGTGATAATGGTGTTTGGTTTGAATCGTGTCCTCTTGGAGGTGGAGCCTCATGGGGGAGAAACCAGCTCTTGGGATTGGGTCCTCAGCATTGGCGTTCTGGTGTGGTTCATTGTCGGTAACCAGAAACCTTTCTTCCAATGTGTCCACTTCAGATTCACATGAGAGCGAGAGAGATGTCCGTTTCATGTTCTGTTTGTGTGAATCGTTTTGCCAGCCATCATTTACATCTGCTTTCATATCAGGACAATGGCTACATGTGTTCTAACATGGTGTATTCAGACTTGTGGCCCAGTGGTGGCACGCACAGTGTCCACAGATGTCAGAGGCACAGTTTCTACAGGCTGTGTCTCTCGCTGTATATGACCCGAATGACACTTTTTTACAGTTTTACAGATCTGTTGGCAGATCGGTCCCATCTGTACCAGTGACAGGGTTGAAGAATGGAGAGACGTAAAGAAGGGTCTGGCCCCCTGGAGGTCGAGGTGGACTTTTAAAAGGGGTGGAGATCGTAGCGAAGTGGTGGCTGAAGTGAATGTAGAGTTATACACAACTGGAGGAAGTGATAGTATAGCATTCTCCCCCATAACCCCCCTTCCTCCAAAGTGTTGTAACAGCTGTCAATGATTTGGGGATAAATACATTCAATACATTGATGAGAAGTGGTTTGCCCATGAAGATTTTGGCTGAAGACACAACCAGTTTATAGCGTCTATAATTAATCAAGTCTTTTCCGTAGCCTTCTGTATCNTCTGGCCATACACTGTCCAGATTGGGCCAGGCACGCAGCATGGTCTTAGCAGATTTTGTGAGCAGGGTTATTGTGATCTGAACAGTCACAGTATATAAATGAGCCGAGAAGANGGATAACTCTCTGGAGTACGACCACGTTACAACTGAATGTTTATCAAGAAAATGAATTCAATTCAATACCGAGCACTTGTAACTTCTATACATGAGAGATCAGTGCTCCGCCATGAAATAAATGGATTTTTTTGTGTGTTGAATATTTTTATTAAACAAAATACAGAGGTACCAACAATACAATAATTACAATGGTATAACAATAAGCCGAACGGTAATTGGAAGGAGAATCAAAAAGAAGAGGAAAGTGAAACATTACAATAAGCAGTTGTATAACCTAAAGAAGAACGAACAGGAACAAGGGGAACACATCAGTAATGAGAGGAACCCCATAGTACTGCAGTCTAAACTATGGAATTATAATAAGCNATTACAGGAGGCTAAAAAGAGACAAATGAAAATAGGTTATTCATAGGGCAAACATGGAGAATACATGGTAGTCACCTAACATAAGCACCATAGTTGGTAAAGTGGTCACCTAGAAGTGTGTTAGTAGTAGAGGTGGTAAGTTGTAGTTGAACAACANCAGTAAGTAATCAAGCATGTAACAGAGACTTGTACAAATCAGAAGTTTGAAATGTAGACACAANTGCTATCATAGGAGGAAGTATCNTCCTGGTGGATATCCTCCATTCACCGATAGAAATCTGGGACAGTCAGAGATTCCCTGGCTTCCATCATACTGTTATCACAGCCTTGACCCCGCTGGTTAAGTGAGAGCCTTTATAGGAGTGGTGAGAGGTAGATGTCCAATTCAGCAACCAGAAGAGAGGAGAATGCCCTGAATCATAGGGCAAGGCCACCAAATGTGAAATAAGGATGCCACTGAGCCCTGGCACCTCCAGCATGTGTTAGGAACTGGGGTACGGTACCACCTAGAGAGCAACTTCAATGCCGTTTCATGGATCTCTAGATTAAGAGAACCAATAGATGAATTCTGAAATATCTTTGTCCATTGAGTTTCATCAAATACTTGTCCGAGGTCTGGCTCCCAGGCTTTAAAAAAAGGAGGGGTTGTGTTAAAAAAAGAATGTTATAGAGACGGGAAATAGTATGCCTGAGGGGTTCAGTCAGCACATGTTCTCGAACAAAGTCAAGGGGGGCATAGAACGCACATTGGTACCGGAATGGTACAGATAAGACCGGAGCTGTAGATATTTCCAGAACTCTGTATCTGGTAGATTTCCCTGAGTCTTGAGATCGGAAATCTGTAAGACCCGTCCACCACTGACCAACACAGAAGAGGCCAGCATCAAANCAGAATAGAGCTCATAGGGGAGGTAATGGACGGAATAGGTGCCAAGTGTCTGAGAGACTTCTACATCCTCAGAGTGGGGCCTATAACAGGATGGAGAGTCTTAGGAGGTGAGGGTACCCATGGGGCTATAGCTACTGGCAGTCCTAGAGAATAGTCTCAATGAGAATCCACTGTTTAGTGATAAGATTTAACGTCCATTCCAAGATCAACAGGCCAGCCCAGTATTAGGAGTAAATATAGGGCAATTGTAGTCCTCCTTGGGCCTTCAAGCTTCAACCGGGCTCGTTTCCCTGCCCATATGAAATGACTAAATACCTGTTTGACCTCCGTGAAGCAGCTACGAGGAGAGAGCCAGAGTGGGTTTAGAAGGTGGAGACTGACGATCTGTCCCATGATCACACANGATGCGTGTTCTAGATGCGTGTTATACATACAGGATTTCTGTCCTATTGAATCCGATGTGTTTATATGATGTGATGTGTGAATGGTGCCTATGGTCACCAGCTCTCTTGTCCTATGTTTTAACCTGTATGCAATTAGTTTTAATGTATTCCACACATAAAGTGACTATCTGTTACATTTAATGTGTTTGCTAATCACTGCACTGCACAAATTCTCTCATTCTTGGATATAATGACATTTCATTAACATTTATGCATAACAGCATTGGCTGACCTTGTATTATTCACAAAACATACACTAGTCAGGGTTGTGGTAGTATGTGACCATACTGTAGTGAGGTTAGTGTTGTGTACAGTTATGTTATACACCAGTGACACACCAGGATGATTCCGGTATCTCCCAGTGCTCTCAGCCAGCAATATCTTCATAAGTGTGTTCTGTGTGACATAGTTACAGTATTCACCCTTTTTATTGAGCATGGAAGGGGAGATGAGAGCCTGTAGCACAGAATCTTTCATCGGACATGTTACTCCAGGGATTTGTATGATGAGGACAGGNATCGGCAGGATTAGGTGCTTGTGGACGTAGCTGCACAGAGCACTTAAGGTCTCTCATCATAGCGAGAGAGNAGTAACAAGAAGTCCCGTCCCTCTNCTGTGCGGATGAGCTGTTCCTCTCACACGTAATGTTTCCTTTATTCCAGTGTGGAGTTTAGTAAATAAATGTGGACCATTGTGTAATTACTGGAACAGAGAAAGTCCGTCGCTCCAATCCAAACAATATATAGCACTATACTAATAAATGTGGACCATGTCTGGTTCTAGCGTGGATTTTTCTGCGTTTTTTCGCACTGCGCAGAACTCTGAATCGCACGCTAATCAGGCGCACATTAGCGTCTCCAGGGCTCTGCGCCTCAGATTTTGGAAGTGTGATTAATGGGCGTGCCAGCATATTATAATGAGAATTTGGGATGTGCCTGTTGTTGCGTCTCGCGCTGCGCATTGCGATTATTACCCATCTGCGGCTTTTTGCTTGCGTCTGCCTGGGGATGGTGCAACTGGTGTAACTGGTCTATTTCCTATACTTTGCAGATCGTTTGCAATAGTTGTAGGAAGTGTTCCCTGGACTGTAAACTTGTGTTTTGAGCAGTGTTGTATCTTTGATGTGTCAACTCGTGTACCAGCTTTTACACTGGACAATGTGGACTTAAACTTTATTGTTTAATGTAAAAACATTAAAAACAAGTATTCGTTCCATATAATCTGCGTACCGAAAGAGTATCTTGATTAAAAGCATATAAGCACACGGTTCAACCACAACAAGATCTTTGTTTACGTCACCATGTACCCCGTCTCAGTGATGGTAACGGCCCACGGTATACACTCAGGAAGCGGTGGTAGTGGCTGGATCGGCAATGCATTTCCCTGTCTACTATTATCAAATGCTATCTATCTATTTAGTTCCCCTCTGTGTTTGATTAAAAATAGGTACCCTTTTATACATACCCTGTGCTTCTATAGATATACCTTTTAACGCCTTCATTACCAGGCGATTGCACTCGGAGTCACTATATATATATAACTACATTCATAAGCATTGTACTATTTTTCTCTGTAGAATAAACCATTGTTTTGCCTGTTCATATTGCTCTGAGCTCTAGCCTTTGAAGAGGGTGTATTACCACTTACAGCTACTAGAAATACTGTATTGATTTTCAGTGAATATCGGAGGTGTAATATTCTTGGGTTTTAGATCACAGGGTGATAGATCCAGATATTACATTAGTGTGGGCGGGTTCATGTTCCCGTAGTGGTTCCCTGATAGGAGATAATTAACATCAGGGTCTGTGTGTTCCTGAGAGGTGTGAGAGGCACAGGAGACTCATGCCNGCATGGTCTTTTAGCATAAAGCGTATGCAGGGTGAGAGCATTATAATATCAGGAACAGGTATTTTATGATATTCTGGAGTCCTGCATAAAGTCAGTATATTGGGAGAAAGAGTGATGTCGATGGAAAGGTGTGTCCCCCTCCTCCCTCCTGCTATCCAGACAATGTGTATAACTGGAGGGTGGTAGGTTCAGAGGAAACGTACGAAAGATTTACTTCACTGAAAGGGTAGTTGATCAGTGAAATATCCGCCCATCAGAGGTGGTAGAGGCTAATACTACAGAACAGTGTAAGCAGCACAATGTCCTCAGCCACAGACTCGTTTATGTCATACAGATTCCACATGTGTAGCGCCATGTTGCATTGTCTGTTACTGTGTTTTCTCCTCTGGAATTGTGTTAACAACCTTCCATACCCAGATCTCCTGCTACCATTACTCCAGATACTACGACATTATGGTGTGAAGAAAAGGAGACCATTTCTCTTTTATTATTCCATACAGTGGTCGTAGTGGAAATTTAGAAGTGCTGGTATGGACATTAAGAAGTGGCAGTATGGAAACACTGAATATAATAGAAGTCAATGGAGATTTTAACTTTTTCAATTACATCAGTGAAAGAAGTGCCGGTATGACATACCCCCGTATACACCCCCACTTCGAGCCCTGATTCCATATAAATAGTGTGTGTCTGGACACTATTAGGTATAATGGTGTATTCACACGCACATGTTTTGTAGTTCGCTACTTGATTTTAATACACAAGTGATTTTGATGCAATACACATCCAGCGTTGTGTATATGATCANAGCCATTGCTCTGCTTCCCTTTAACTCATTACTTAATTGGATANCAGCCATGATGTGTGACGTCTGATTATCAGGAAACAGGAAGTCATTTAGGGAAATGTCATTTGAATAATTGCATNACTACAAAATATCACATTACTTTAAATGTCCATACACTGCACAGCATCAAGAGCTTAAGGTTATATTCTAAGCACGCCATAAGGTAACCAGGACTAAGGACAAGCATTTCCGGATAATATGAATATAGATTTATATAATGTAGCTATATCACAAGTCATCTACGCATTTAGTTCTGTCTCAGCAAAGAGAAAAGAGGAAGTCTCCAGGAATTCAGCTCCTTATAATGGGGCACAGCACCCATCCACTCCACATACTATGACCACATCATGAAGACTTCTAGGTAGGCTGTAGTTCAAGTCACCCAGAAGTGTAAATTCATTCATCCCTATTCGAGCTTCTTTCTCACTTCAATGCTACAATACATAGAGAATACACACATGCACACAATATATTGTATAATACAGGTCCTCAAAGGACTAATGAAAAACAAGGCAGTTTTATCATACTAACAAATTATTTACAAAATCACAAGGAAACAGCAGAAGAATAGGTTTACAGCACATTACACTTTACCAAACACCATTGTTAGAGGCGTGTGAACTTTCTGATGTGTCACGAGAGTGGATTTCTGAGTAAAACATCTTCCNCATTCAGAACAGGCGAATGGTTTCTCCCCTCGGTGAATCCTCTGGTGTATAACAAGAGTGGATTTCTGGGTAAAACTCTTCCCACACTCAGAACATGAAAATGGTTTCTCACCTGTGTGAATTCTCCGGTGGACAACAAGATCTGATTTCTGTGTAAAACATTTCCCACAATCGGAACATGAATATGGTTTCTCCCCTGTGTGACTTCTCTGATGTATAAGAAGAATTGATCTCTGTATAAAAGATTTTCCACACTGAAAGCATGAAAATGGCTTCTCACGTCTGTGGATTCTCTTGTGTTTAACAAGATGGGATTTGTATGTGAAAGACTTTCCACATTCTGCACATGTAAAGCGCTTGTCATCTGTTTGATGTGCCTCCCGTATAACCAGATCAGATCTCTGTGTGATATCAGAACCTGAGAACTGCGAGTCCCCTGTGTGAATTCTCTGATGTTCAACGAGTGTTGTTTTACGTGTGAAACTTTTCCCGCACTGAGAACATGAAAATGGTTTCTCACCTGTGTGAATTCTCTGGTGTCTCACAAGGCTCGATTTCCGTGTAAAACATTTGTCACACTCATAGCAGGGAAACACTTTCTCGCTTTTATGAGCTGGATTGTTTCTAACAATATCTGCTTTATCAGGAAACCATTCCCCATGTATAGAGGTATCGGACGATATATCCGCACTGTGAATTATGGGACGTATTGTCTGGANCTTTGGGTTATCTCCTGGAGAATTTTGTGTGTTATTGTTATCTTCCATTTCACAGTCAGCAGATAAAACAAGGTCTGAGATATTGCTGCTGCTTTGACCATCTGGGGAGGAAGCAAAGATATACATATGAATTTTATTTAAACTACCATCAAACTAATAAGATGTACACATTTAACATAATAGAAGTGAACTACACACTTCAGGGCTAATATACACTTTGGACTGGAACCAGACCTCTGCCAATCTCCTCTGCTTGCATGTGCCAGATGTTAAAACACCAGGAGATCCGTCCAGAAGGACCATACCTTCCCCTCCACTCAGCTAAAGTACCCAAGATAGAGTGTAATGAGAGTGACCACATCCTAAGCTGCTTACAGCACGGGAGTGTCAGGAGAAGGAGTCCTCCACACTCCAATAAAAGGAGGCCATTTTGTAGGGGAGGAACTTTTTGACTGCAGGACGTTGGAGCACACACGTATCGTTAGGACTCTGCGTTCACCTAGTGTTGCCTTTTTATCTTTCATACCTCTCCTTTGTACCCTTCCTCCTCATTCCCAGCTCCTTGTCCACTCACCTGGTCGTTCTTCCCTGTTTGTGATCCGCTTCTGTTCTCCCCGTGGCCGAGAACTAAGTGTTCCCACACAACGGCGCTTCCCTTCCCAATTGCCTGGCATTTACCTCCGCTCAGCGCGTCAAGGCGCAGTATCTGGCCGCTGCTTCCCCTGGACAGGTCACGATCCTCCCCTCCATTGTTCCATTGACCACCGGGAATCTCAGTCTCTACACATGCTTTGCTCTCCCTCTGTGAGATCAGTGATTCCTATGGTTCCTCCCTCGGGCTCCAGTTGTCCCGTGTGACCCTATTTCAGACTTGGTGTTCATTCTACCCCACACCGAAATCCAGTGGTTGTCCTGCTGTCCAAACTACAGCTACTAGCATCATGGATCCTGCTCTTGGTCTGTATAGTCAGCCCGACACTGCTGAACCTGGTGTCGCTGGACAGGTGTCTATGGGCGAGTTGGTTCTGAGCACAACCATAAAAGGCTAGTGAGCCTTTTCCTCTACGTCCTCCTCCTCTTCTCACAGCGGGTAAGAAAGAATGCAAGGCTAGGTCCTTAGTCCCTGGACTCTCTGCAGACTCCCTGAGTTCCGGAATGATCTATTGCTCTTACCTGGCACTTTCCCGGGGTCTTCGGTGCAGCATAAGAAGATAAAATTTGGTTGCTATGTAGACACCTTTGAGATCACTAACGAGTGTAAAAGCCATGAAGGCAGCACGCAAGTATAGAATAGAGGAACAGATGTGTTCCTATCCCCATTTGTTGGTAAATATACTGGCCTTCTGGAGTCCTAATCAGCTACTAGCCCTTCAGATGTTAGTGCATATTCATCTTGTCAATGACTTGTTCCTCCGCTCCTGTGGCAATGCATGAAGAATGTACAATGAGGACTTCCACTGGAAACCTGATGGTCCACTTAACCTCCTTTTTGGCGACCCCTTCTTCTCCCTCGAGACCCCCAATAACAAACTCTCCCACTTCCCTGCCCAGATCATTCAAAATCCGGATTCCTGGGAAGCGACAGAGGATCCGGGCTAAGGTGCACCCCTTAGCCTGTACTAAAGGCTCAAAATGTACCTTTCATTATGTCTGCATCTGATGTGAGATTTTACAAAGAGCCCTGCCTCTACCTCCATGCTGAAATCTTCTGATCAACCCTGATCCTTGTCTGACCAAGTCCCCCTTCTGCACTGGCTTTCCCGTTTTCCCGACCAGACTCAGGCGAACTTCTTGCTCTGGGGATTCGAGGAGNGGTTTCTCTCGCCAGTTTATGGAAAGGTTTCTCTGTCTCTTCCCAAGAATCCGGATTTTGAATGACCTGATGTTCTTAGAGACAAACTGGCTAAATAACTGCAAGCGGATAGAGTGGTCGGCCCTTTCCCCTCCCCTGATTTGNTAATCTGGTTGTATCTATCTGTTGTACAGATGGGAGGGCTCGATATATTCATTGTGCGGATGTAAGAATCCGATGTGACATTTACTTGACTTTGATGGTGAATTACTGACACATTTCAGAACATTTCATGTCACCTGTGCTGATATCTGTAGGTGGTTCCTCCTTCATACACTGCTGATCACTTCTCCCATACATCTCCTCTTCTTCATCTAAATCTTCTACTTTAATTGTAATTGTTCCATCGTCCTAATTAACAGCGAAATAAACACGAGTCATGACGGTTACAGATAAAATCAAATACCACGCCATGGTGAACATATACTGTATGACAAGGGTGCCCATTCGTATCTCCATACAAGCCAATAAGCCTGGAAGGCTAGATCTAACAAGAATTGGCACAACCACCAGAAGCCTGAATCCGCTCCGCCAATATCACATAAACAGATAATATAGTATAAAACAACATGGATATTATACTATGTACCGAGACCCCACACAGCTCCAATGTCACTTACCTGATAATCTTCATGATCTTCCTCCCCGGAATCATTGGAAAAACAAGGGCTCCGACATCTCTCCGGTGAGCTCCTCACTCTGGACCGACCTGTGGAGAACACACTGCTGATACACACACAACCAATAAGAACAAGAGATGTATAGTATAAATAGTATAATTACCCAGTGATGGCCAATGCTCCTTCATCATCATATTTTGGTACAGACCCCTGTGTTCTTCTACATGACCCCACTCCTACATGGAGAAAGACATCTTATACAGCATGGAACTCACCATTCACACACA
>JABWIB010008346.1:8023-19167 GCA_016617825.1 Platyplectrum ornatum | reverse complement strand
TTGTTTCTCAATCACATGTTGATTCACACACGCACAGTTAATATTTTATTGTACTGTATATTCTAGTTTGGCAAATAATATATAAATTGCAAAAGGCACATTGGGTTTTTTGTGGGTAAATTTTGACATTTTCCTGGCTGTGTGAAACTACATTTATCTCTGGAGAAGACTTTAGTACATTTTTTCTTTAAGCAGATTTGATTATGGTTAATAAAAACATTTAACCGTGGTTTGTACTTCCTTCCTTCTATTGTAAGTTAAATAAACTACATTTAATATTTATAATAAAACATAGTTACATGATTTATTAACATGACGTTTAAATAGTATATATATATATATATATATATATATATATACACATTTGAATGGGTTTCATTCATAAACAACTTAATGACTGCATTGAACTAATAAACCGCTTAGCTCTGGCATTGAAGAATAATGTTATGACACACCCTGAAGATTACAAATGGTTTATATTTCAGGTACTGATGAAAGATATTGTGACTCCTATACCCGCTGANGAAGTGAAGAAAGTTATAAGAAGGTGCCTTGAAAAAGCTGCTTTGATCAATTATACCAGACTTACAGAATATGCCAAAATTGAAGGTTGGTTAATTATTATTCATATTTGGTATTTTGTATGTTTTCATCATAGCTTGACTTCCACAGCTTGTTCTGCTTAGCAAGTGTTGTTGACGAAATCAATGTGGCAGTTTGTAGACAATGCAGATTATTTAATCACCATGAATGTACAAGTAACTTCTCATCTCAAGCAGATGCTAAAATCGCTGCCAGCACCTTATAGTTTACAGTGGCATCTAAATAATTCTAATGCTGAAGACCATTTTGAATTACATAAAATATCATCATGTGGCTCCCTGTTCATCTCCACCAGCATTAGAACTTTGTATGCTGAAATGCTGAAAATGATGGGTCAAACTATATAAGTAACAATTTGCTCTTAATTAAGATGGTTATTTTTTGCCAATAAAAATGAATTGGCGCACGTATATTTGAGCCCATGTATATTTGAGCAATAAAAAGAGATTAAACTTAAAAGTATACTTTATAGGTTGTAGGAGCAGTACATATGGAGATCTAAATAAATGTTGTGAAGTTATNTCTATTATTATTATATTGTATTGCATATCATCATGAAATAAGTCTGGAAAGCTTTTCCATGGTATCGGTTCTAAGATGAATGTAGTTTGCAAAATATAAACAAACTTTACTGTCATCCGTGCATTTACCAGATGAGATTGTACCCGGTCGCACTCTGTGCGGGAAGCAGAAGTAGATGACAGTGGAGTAATTAAGTAAAGCAAAAAGACCACTGCATCACTATGGAAACCAATATTATATCACAGGTGTTTCAGGGGAATTCCTTCGTGGCCAGTTTATCTCAATTTACCATAATATTTTGTGTTTATTAATGTATTTCGAAAAGTGTGCACATCTTCTAAATAACAAAACAATTTCCAACAAATTATAGTTATAGTCACTGTAAAAATGTAAGCTTAAACTTTTTATGCATTGAAATACTACAAAACGTTATTTATCTTTGCTGTCCTGAGCACTGAAAATAGATGGGTTTTAGGTTTTCTTAGTTACAAAGCACAGGCATACTAAACCTGGATTGCTATTCCATGCTGCAGCTACTGAGCATAATGAAGATGATTGTGCAGATTGACGCTATGTCTGATGTAAATATAAATCATAGATCTCTTTAGAATGTAGTTCTTTCCAGTGATGATATTTTTGCTTTTTTCATACTGCGTAGATAAACTGTTAAAGGAACACCATAATGAACATTTTTGCTGTATGCTATACCATTAAGCATGCTGCATACAGATATAGTACAGAGTTGCNGACTTTTTGTTTCTCCCTCTGGGGAAGACCTAAAAAGAAGTCAGCATGGGGGAGTGCAAAGGGGATGATTTATGCAAATCATACCCAAAGCCCTGCCCTGAATGGTAAATCATCTGCTAGCTATGTTACAAGATTTACCATTCAAGGTGGGACTTTGGGCTCACATTCATTGTAATGATGGTGGCAGTGATTTACACTCACTCACTGAAATATTTGATGACTCTTCTTGGATACTAGAAGAAATTCAGGAGTCTCCTGGACATTCCTGGGGAGTCAGCAACACTGGTATAAGATTGTTTTTCAAAATGATTGCCCCAATCTAGGATTCATTTTATAATACATTATTATGTTTTTGTACATTTGCTCACACTAATGCCCCCATTAACACATGATCCAGGTATCACACTGCTGTCCCTCATGATACACAGTCAGTGATGTAAGTACAAATAGATATGTCAAAAATAATCACCCTATATCAAGTACTGGGATATGTATTATTCATTTGTTTAAAATAGCATGTATACTGTAATGCTCAGGGTATTTTTTCTTTTTTGAACAGCAGCAGAGAAGGAATCAGGTGACAATGCTTGTTATTTTACATTTTTATTCTATTTGTGTGTGTTTTATATGTATATATATATATATGTGTGTGTATATATATATGTGTGTGTGTGTGTGTTTGTTGCACATTTCAATATTATTTTAAAGTATAAATATGTGGTAGATCTTCAATGCCCACATCTTTATATTTATATCTTACTTTGGTAATGATGAGTGACATGTTGCTTTTTCTTGCTTGCCTTTCATCATTTTTCATCTCATTGGCCCTGATTGAGTCCCAGCAGCCAGAGTATCTTCCAGTTAGACATGGGGGCATGTCTAGTCATCNAGTCATGCCTAGCTGGGTATTGGCCAGGCTTTCCTCAAATAGACCAGCAGAGGCATTAGACTCCGTGCCCGGACTAGTCGCTTCCTACACCTGGGTTTCTGATATTGGGTTTTGCCTTGCTGGGTATTCACTCGATTCAATGGCAAAAACTTGTGCCTTTTTCTTGTGGCCACGTATAAAAAGACGCACATTTTTTGTACTACAGTAGCCAGGAAAAAGAGTGCAACCAGCTTTCTCCCGTCTTTGCAGGGAATTGAATTGACCCTTTAGATTTATTTAATCTCCACCCCCTGGACACATACTAGGTAAAAAAGGATGGTCAGACATTTTTAGGGACACGCATCATGGCAGTATATATACAAGAGGACAAAAAAAGTATGTGCATTAACAAATATATAGTGGGGTGGGTACTATAGATCAGATTTGAGCTAACTGGAATTTCAACATGTCTGTCTAATAAGTATATGTTACTCCATAACCATTCTTTCTGCATGTGTTGTATGCAATGCATTGCTCACTACTTGCTAAATTGTTAATTTTATTCAACGGAAAAATGACAGCAGTACGTTAAAATGAACTATGTGATACCATTATATCCAGCCAGTTGTTTTATGTCAAATGTATGTAACAACAATAATAAAATGTAGTTACAAATTCTTGCACATGCTTTTGAATAATGTGTTGAATACACAGGATCAAGTAAATATTGTTTAGCTGTATGGAATCATTGCTAGTCATAAAGCCCTTTCATATTCCATTCTCTAGTACTGACATTCCGTTGGCTGTCCTTTCTACCATTCAGAATCAATGAATCAAGAAGATCCTTCAAAAAAATTACATGATGTGCTCCACCTAGCCGAACTGTGTATTGAAGTTCTGCAACAAAATGAGGAGCATCATTCTGAGGTAAGATAATGGAAACACTTTCCTAAGTAGTAAATGTTCATTTCATCANTAGTAAGTATTAAAGTGTTAATAAGTACATTTTCTTAAGCAATCATTANGATAGGAAAAATATCATGCTTAGACATGGTTTGTGTCAGCATCCCTAGAGTTGTCTACTATTAGTAGACAAGTATTTGTCTGAAACAAAGTCAAAGTCATACATTGCCTTTAAAATGTTAATAAGTATTAAATTATAAGACATGTTATTTGTAACAAGTGAGAGACTTTGAAACATCTGGTTCAACTTGCACAGCGCAATTTTTTCTATCTTGCATCTGCCATGTGTGAATATGTTTCATGAATTTTTGCTGTATATTGCAGAAACATCTGTTTCTAAATGATGAAAATAATTCTCAAGAGGAAATGTTCTCCTTAACAATAATACCTATAAATATCACATTTTAGGGTTGTATGGAAAATATAATAATATAGTTTGCCATAAGTTATACAATANAAATCATTTGAGTAAATTAGCTTCACCTTAGTTTGGCTTTTAGTGATCTATTACATTATCATGTGTAGTGTTTTGACTCTATTTTGACCTATTTAAGGAGGACACACCATTCACAATAGTAACAATTGAGTAACAATAATGGACCTGATTCAGAGTTGACAGTGGGCGCAGTNTGCTTGTATCCGTGCTATTCTGAGGTGCATGTTTCTTTAGATTTAAGTTTTAATTTTTTTTTTTTACCATTGCTACGTTTTCAAAATCAGCTAATTGTCCAGGGGACAATTAGCTGCTTCTTACTACTACAGCCAACTTACACCATGTCAGGACATGGTGTATGTTTCGGGTCTAATTAGCAGGGCTAATCCCTGCTAAAAGCAGGGACGAGGAGCGCATGTGCAGATTGGCATTTAACAGCACCAGGGCATTTACCAGCGCCAGTCGGAACCAGTATATAATATAATATAAATATAGGTTTGTGTCTTATTCTTGATTCTTTAGTCTAATTCTGTTTTATATTTCCTTCTCTTTGTGCATCTTTTTTTTATTGATGGATTTCTGTAGGGAAAAGAGGTATGTGTTGTTAAGCATTTGTCACTGTTACATTCTAAATTAAACTTTTCTTCTCAACAATNCTGAATATGTATTTTCCTTTTTAGGTTTTTTCCAAAGTCGCTACACATTCTTGTTTTTTGTCCACTATATAAAAAAATATTTGTGTTCATGAATTCTGTTTTACAGAACCATCACCAACAGTCTTCCTAGTGTACCTCTACCAAAAGTTCCAAGCTTGACTTTTAACCTTCCTCAGATACCTAGTTTTTCAGCACCATCTTGGATGACTTCTTTATGCGAGTCCACGTGTGTAACAATGAGAATACTCTTATGCATGATTGTTCTGCATGCTGTGGATTGTGAAACTTCCTGTTACTTTTNTGATTGTCCCTGTTGTATTTTTTTTAATAAATGCATGCCATGTGGTGCAATTTCCCGTAGAATGTTGTAAATGTACAGTACAGAACCTGTTTAGTTTTTGTTCTTAATAAACAGTAATTTGTAATGTGACACATTATTTTAATGACCCAACTTTTGTGCACATTCTGTTACAATAAATGATGTGTGTGGCTAGGTTACTAAACATCCCTTCCCTCACCTAAATTTGTGATTTTTCGCATTATAATCTGTTCCCATTGAAAAATAATAAATTATATTAACTTAATATAATGAGAGGCCAAAGTAACATACTTTAATGGTTCCAACAAACTGGTTCCTTGTCTGCTCCTCTGGAGATAGACTTGCACAAATATTTTGTCTCCATATTCCATATAGGGGGTTTTGAAATATCTTGAAGGTTCTGGGTTCTATGTGCGTATGTACTTGTGTGTATTGTTGTAGAGTCTAGTCACTGGAATACAAAATATGAGATGCAATGAGAAGCAATTAAAACTTTCTAATCACTCTCTAAACTAGGAAAAACTTTGACTAGTCAAAGTTTAGAAGGTAATTGAAATAACATTAGATGACTGTCCTTATAATCTCATATGCTGTTTTATATTAATCAAAATATTAGGATTTCCCACAATAAATTAATTATTTTAGTACATGATGATAAGAGGACTAACCTGAAAACAGAATTTTCTTAAGTTTTTTTTTCAAATTATATATTTATTTATTTTGTCCTTGTGGCAGCACAAATGATGCAGAATGGGCAGTTAGGGGGCAAATGCGGTGGAGATGTGTGTTACAAGGGGAGGTGCTTATTTGATCTGAAACCTCCTGCTCTGGGTTTAAAGCCTACCTATATATTTTATTTTTATGTAGTACTAATATAGATGTATCATACAGTAAGTAACTATTTTTGAAGTTTACGTTTTTGTACAGTTGGACACTGCCTAGGGTGTTTTTTCTGATTAGAAAGTTTGGATAGTAATATCATCTTTTAATAGCAATCTGGCATTGTGAATAGGTTTTCAACGTGCACACAAGGTGACTTGCAACATGGGGATTTTCAGTCATACTGTCGGTAATTGCAGATCCCCTGGAGACAAATGTTGTAGTGTTGACANAATACAAACATAAATTGCTGATGGATTTTGTTAAAAATACAGGTGACAATAAATCCTATAATCTGAAGAAACTGGGACATTCAGAAGTTAATCTAGCACGTATAAGATTATTTTATTATTAAAGTACTTACTTTGTAAGGTGTACTATTAGAATATTAAAGGTATAATTCATTTGATCAATAAGTTTAATTTGGCATATCAGTCTACTGTAAAAATATGAAATAAATAATGAAATAATGAAAAATAATTTTTTATATATATATATATATATATATATATATGATGTGTGTATACATATACAAACTGTATCTTATATTGGAGTGAATGATATCATGAATTGAGATAACATTCAGCTATCCTGGTGATGGTTCATTACAGTGATGTATGTTGTTTTTGTTCTTTGATAATGGTACATTTGGGGCATTAGATCTTAAGGTTAGGGAGATATTAGGGAGTGAAATGTGCTCTGTGCGACATTCTGTGTTTTGCTCTGATTGCTCTACTGGGAATTGTAACTCAAGGGATTACTTGGCTAGACCTTATCATCGCTGCAGATTTGTTGGCACTGAAAGTAAGAAAGCAAACAACCTTACAGGAAAGGGACACTGATTGGAAAAATACTTTTAATTAATAAAGATGCAGTAATGTATTTTTTCATAGAGAATAGATCTTTGTTTGCTGAACCACCAATTTATAGTCCAACATCTTCGTTTTCTCATCTCAATGTTGCTGCATACTGATGGGAACAAACTATTGATATCGATTATTTATAGTTGTATTTTTTTATTATCATAATGCTTTATATTTCAACCTGACCTATTTGAAACAGTAAAACAAATGAGGTTGGTGTATAAGAAAATAAACCCAACTAACACCACAATACAGGGGTTCAGACAGATTGCTTAAGCTGGCCATACACTGAACGATAAATCTTTCAATTAAAATGAACATGATCGTGAACGATGAAATGGAAGGTCGCAATACAGAAGTGACCATACACTGCACTTAAATTGTTATGAATGTANAAGAAAATGATGGTGTCTGAAGTTTCACAATCGTATAATCTTTTGTCGNGAAAACACTATACAGCCTTCATTACCGTTTACACGTTTCTGCGTGACATTTAAAGCAACCATACCATACACTGAACGATATGTTGCCAAGACCGGCAACTTAAGTTGTGCATACCTAAAGATGAAAATGCCACTTACAAATTGAACTGAACTGATTTTAGATACAGGCCAAAAAAATCNAATTTTGAAAAATCGCTGAATTTAAGCAATATCTTTCAGTGTATGGCCAGCTTTATTTCTGTTTTATTAGTGGGAGGTGAGGTAATACTTAAAAATTAGATGGATAACAAGCATATGAATTGCTTCTTGGCACAATACCCTGNGTCACTACTAACCTGTGCGACCTAAAGGATATAGGACCTGAATCAGTGTGCGGCCGCCAGGTCCCTTTAATTCAGAGCTGCGCAAAAGCTCTGAATAGAGCGCAGGGAGAAGGGAATGCCTTATGCCCCTCATCCCTGCACTAAGTTAAAAAGCACACTATCTGGAGCCTCTGCCTAATGTTTAGCAGTTATTTTATGACTGCAGTGGCTTTTATGAATGAAAAAATATNCAACTGTTGAATGCATAGATCTATGNCAAAGTCCTTAATTTCTTAAATATACCTGTTCATTTGTTCATTTAATCTTAGTGTCTGTATTAAAAATCAGCCTGTAAAAGAGAAGTCATAAGTGGCAAATGACCATTCTGGTTATGACCAACTCCCAAGTGAAACATATCACAGCGTTTTTTTCTGCAATTAACGGCCCATTTACACAGCTTAGTATATTAAAGTTGAAGGCAAAATTGTCCGAGCTTATTCTATAAATATAATAGTCTGTTTTTAACGAGGAATAAATGTTCTGCTTTAACAGTAAATGAATCCTATTCTTCTCTACTTCATCCCTCAGAAAAGATTATATAAAATAAAAACCTGAAATAAGGCCCCATGAGGATAAAAAGGCTAGTGTTAATAATTATCAGGGAGAGTGAAGTGCAGTCAAATTAGCCATAATAGAACTCAGAGTGACTGGCAAAGTCATCTCTCATTATCAAAAAAACTCATTAGGAAATGAAGAGGTGGAAATCCCACTGGGCTGTTCTCCTTTCCAGCGCTTTAGCAGAAATTATTTGTCAGAATTCTTTCAAATCGGGAGCTCTTCGTATATTAGGTCAATCTATAGATGTAAAAAAATGCAGAACTGACAATTTCATATATCTGTTGTAATGTCATATCCAAGCTTTGNACATAAGAAGCATGTTGTAAGGCTCATCTGTGATCCCAGCCATTTTATTAGAGAAACAAAGGTATTGGAGGCATGCATTTATGCAATATTAGTAACACTCCTATTCTGACCATAATGTTATGGTTTTTTACAAATGACACATCGACGCAATGATTATCATCAAGGACACGTGTGAGACACCTTTTGCACTTTATTCTTGTATAACACATGTGGTAGAGACTAAACATTCCCGAATAAACAGAGACTATATATATATATATATATATATATATATATATATATATATATATTTATAAGTCTTTTTAACATGCTTTAAAAGAAAAGCTAATCATCCACTCTATACTGGATATGATTTTATGATTTTAAAGTGAACTCTCTCTTTAGAACTGTTTTTTTTTTATTCCACTAGACAGAGGAAACAATGATTGCTGGTTTCTCAGCATAGAACATATAACGTGTCTTTGTTTTATTTTGATTTTCCAATGTACTATGTTATTTTGGAAGCACATTTGTTCAGGACCTTATGGGGTACATAAATGTCACCATTTACCATTACCATTATCAAGTACCANTTTATGGCTACAGTATCTCACAGGTCTACTGCAGTGCAGTCTAGAACGGTAGTTCTCAAACTTTTTCTGGTGTGGATAGTTACCCTTTATGGAATCANTTCAAGTACCACTGACAAAACNTAATTTGTCCCTGTTGCGTTCTCCTTAATTTCACCCATATCCCTCCGTTTACATTACGCTCTTATTAGATGATTTATGGATTAATTATTTTACATATATTCCCTCCCTTTTGTTTATATATATATATTTGCTATATGATCATGCCAATACATACCCACTCCACTTATATATTTTTTATGTGTTTTTGTTATTCCTTGCAGATCTATATTTTACATATGCCATTCAATCTTCAACTGAACTTTTATTACATTTATTAAAATTAAATTCTTACAAGTTGCAACAATACCCAACTGCTCTGTGTACCACCAGACTGTTATGTGTACCACGAGTGGTACATGTGCCAGTGGTTGAGAACCCCTGGTCTAGATAATGCTTGCATAAGAGAGAACATATATTATGAAGAGTGCATTAAATAGAATTCTTACTCCTCACCTAAAGACGCTTATTTGAACATAAATAACAAGTAATATTTATTCTCTTTTAAAGTTACTTATTTCTGTCATTATCTCAATAACCATTAAATGATATTTATACACACATATATATCAGGGTTCTGCTGTTTCATTTTACCTAGCCTTCTGTGGTTGAACCTTAATGCCTGTAATTTTTGTATGTCGCTAGTTTTAAAATGGCATCATAAAGAGCATTCTATCATGTTTTACTTACATGCAAATGTATTTTCCTTTATTTCCATGAAGCTCTTCTATGCAATGGAACATTTCACAAACATCTTCAAGAGTGCTTTGTACCCCTTGTAATCCGTTATATTGACCTGATGGAGTCTTCAGTTGCACAGTCTATTCATAAAGGTTTTGAACAAGAAACATGGCAGCCAGTCAAGTAAGTGGGATGATTGTTCATTTTACATGTGGGTTGACGGCTAAAAACATGGGACCAAAATCAATCATTTTAAACTGTGCAATGTTGTTAAAATATTCACTAACATTGTGTATATATGCCTTAATAAAGCTGACTATAATTGTCATACTAACTTTACATAGCAAATTGTCAGATGGCAGACAGCAAATAGCAGATTACTGCAGAACAATTGTATATGTTTTCATGCAAAACTTTATCAGNAACCACCAATGACGTTGGATAGTAATAAGACTTGTTAATGTAGCAGTAATAAAAGACCACAATACTATTTTGTGCAAGAGAGCAAAAGTGGTATTACAAATGTGTGTAGATACGGTAGATGGTAAGTACTGATGGGAATACTGCTAAATTTTGTGTTGGTATGGGCATGAATTTCTTGTTATTTCCACATTCAATAGGTTTTGTTATACAAACTTCATTTTCACATTATAAAAATCTACCAATATAGCTTTCTCTTGGACTGCCAAATTGTTTAATGATTAATTATTATAAAGTAATATGGTCATTTATATTGTTATCAAGTAATATGGGTAAATATAAAGTATAAAAAAAACTCAAACCTCTATGTTATCTTAGTTTCAAAGTATTATATAAAACTTTTAGAAACTTGAAGTGCCAAAATATTTTTAGGATTTATCTGTTGTTCAACAAAGTGATAGTTTCTTTTACAGGTTGTTGATAGAATGCTGAATTGTAAAGCATATAAGGGGTAATTGTTGGCAGTAGAAAAATAATAAGTGAAAAAAATAGGCTATAGCTTGGATCATATATAATATATATATATATATATATATATATATGTGTGTGTGTGTGTGTGTGTGTGTGTGTCTGTGTGTCTGTGTATATATGTATATATAGTTATTTTTATGATGCAGCATACATTTAGTAGTTTTAGGTAAAGTTAAAAAAAATATACATAATATTTCATATTAGCTGAATATGTATTTTCCTTTTTAGGTTTTTTCCAAAGTCGCTACACATTCTTGTTTTTTGTCCACTATATAAAAAAATATTTGTGTTCATGAATTCTGTTTTACAGAACCATCACCAA
>JABWIB010008343.1:8457-24020 GCA_016617825.1 Platyplectrum ornatum | reverse complement strand
GCCCATGAATCATTAGCAACTCCCCTGTCTCTTGCCATGCGCGAGGCTGTGCCACTCGGTCTTAAAACAGCGACATCTATCAGCTTATTTAAGACTGTANAGTTAAGGCCATGACCAAACTGAAAAAACGGACCTTTTATTATACTGGATGATTGCAGCTCCTGCATCTCCAGGTAACAGGGCCTTATTATGTCATTGTGGTCATGCTTGTATATGACATCAGAGTGCAACATGACCAGATACATTGCGGCAATAATACAGATGTTCTATTACATTATATAATTACATTTCTTTATAATTGTACACTGCTATTGATAAATATAATAAATCCAGTTTCATTATTGCTATGATTGTTTATTATTAATNGCATAAGACTGGGTGAAGACTTTCATAAAGGGGGTTTATGAACCTTAGTCCACAGTGTCATCCTGGTATTATTTCCTATTATGAGGTGTTACAGGGAAGGAAGCATAAAGCATTTCCAAAAGTGGGAGGTGGGAAATATCCAGACACAGTACTGTGTATTCTTGCCCTTATTATGTCCTTGTATTACGTCAGAGGGCCATATATCTTTTAAGGTGTCCCTCTCCCCCCTTGGGCGCCTGGATAAAGCGGGATCCAGCATTGAATTACCACTGCAGTCAGAACTCAGGGCACAGAAGCATTGCATCTGCTTCATACAAATAAACTATGTTATGTTGAAACATTGTTGTTTATTTGATCTTTTCTTTGTGTTATTGTGCTAGTGTGCATNTGACATACATAGCAATGTGCATACAACCTGAACCTCTGGTTGATNGTATGTATACCTTCGAGAAGATAATAATTGTCTTGATTTTTTTGTTTACTTGTGTTATAAAGTATAAAAATTCCAAAAAAGAGTAAATATAAAAATAGTCTATATCTGCCCCTTAATTACTGTACTTGTTTAATCGCTATCAATTGTTTCCCCATCTCTTAGATTACAAGCCTATTGAGCAGAGTCTGTTTCATAACAACATACATTATTGTTACTAGGCTGATTTCCTATAAATAGAAGATAAACCTAATAATGACATTAAATATGAAATAAAACTACTTCCCGACACACACACACAGTAATGCGCTGTCATTGAAACACTATGGTGTCTGTAAGCAACTATTACTTTTAGTGTTTGATAGATGTTGCTGCGCTGTATAAAGGGCTTTGGTTGCAATCAAATATTTCCATAGAAATCAGCTTCTGCTCTGTGAGGGGAAATATGCTCCTTTATGTGTATTATTATGGTAAAAGGTTGCCTGGGTTGCTTGTTATGTATTAAGTTCAGACTTTTTGAGCACTGCTCGTAGGAATTATGAATTTGCATTGGCAATCACCCACTACAACACAACTATGCATAAACCTGTGAAATAAAATATTAAACGCAGATACAATATTGAATGATGTGATTTATTATTGTAGATGAAATATAAAATGTGTACATCGGGGACCAAATATAAATAAATATATAATATANTAGCTGGATTTTAAAAAAGCCAGCTTACAAAAATCTATTTAGCTATTAAACACACAGTATTAGTAACATAGTATGAAAAAGCAAGCAAAATGTTACACATACAACCTCCAATGGCAAAGCGTCATTTGGTACAGTCAGAGAGCTGAGAATGCTGGCAAGGCCTGCTAAAGCTATCTTCTAAAATAAACATTAAGATCATGACAACACAAAACACTAGCTATAGCACCACAATGAGTGTACAGCAAACAAAACACTTGCTCCGCGGCCGGACCCATATGCCGAGAGGCCCCATAATCAGTGTACATCAAAACTTGTGTCTTTAAATTAATTAAAAATTGACAGTAATTCATTTTGATCTAAATTTTTTAAGTTGCCTCTGCCATATTTTAATATGCTGTTATGTAAAATATCACAATCTTCCCTTGTAAACTGCGGCTTTGTATAGGAAGACAGGCAAATTTTTGCTCTTATAAATTATATATAAGATTAATATAGTGCAATCCATATTGCGTTATATACAATATGGGGTACACTTGTCAATTTATCAGTATACACTTTTTCGGAATATCCAATGTCGAAATACACTGTAGTAGAAAATAATGTATATTGACAATGGGTAAAGTGGCCAATTATAAGGCAGGCAGCACTAGAGACTTAATAAACCCCCTTCCCCAAAGCCCTGTCCCCCAGGCTGTCACATCATCGTATTAGCTGATCAGACTCTGGGCATAGAGGTTATTATGGACATATGGTCATTTAAGAACCTATGGTAGAACTGGAGGTAGAAAGCATGAGGCCGTGTATAGGAGATAGAAGATGATGGCACAGGGGAGATAATATGACAAAAATAATTAAATGACAGAAAAGTTGGAGCTGGTTCTTCTGCATAAATNTTGCACTAAAATAAAAACTTGTTTTACCTGAACCAGAAAAAAGTCAGAAAGAATGAAATAGGAAATTCAATTAACAAGACATTTTCTGTCATGTGTAAGCCTTCCAACTACAAACTATAAAAGCCAATGTGATACAGCACAAAAGGAAATGTGAGAATAGTTATTATAGATTACTTTTACAAAACAGTCATTTTGACACATGCAGTGATTACTAGTTACAGTATGAATAGAATGTTAGAAATAGCATCAAATAGAAGTAAAATTCACAGACACTGTGTGACACCAATAATATTTGAAAGGCATAATAATAATATTGAAGGGCTCCTGAGTTTACTAATGAATGGGACGAGTCATGCAAACTGCAAGTATCNTTCCACCCAAGTGGCTGGATGAATCTCATGTTAAAAGTGCTCATAAACACAAACTAATAAAACTAATTAAACTAATGAGTAAGTAAATATATATCATAAGCTCCAGAATTCCAAGTCTGTGTGTGTGCATGACCTAAAAGTAAATGCACTGGGAAAAACTAAATAGTCATGATCAGTGGTGTCAAGGACCCTGCTCACCCTGTTAAACGCACTGTCACGCCATCTTTTGATGTCACAGCGATCCTGTGCCTTTGATTCTTGGAGACTTGCGTAAGTTTCAAATCCTGGTTCTAGTCCAGTATGTAACNTGTTCAACTGTTCTCTTTACCTTGCGTCTGAGTTACACGCCTCTGTAACACCAATAATAGGTTCTCCATGCACAGCCAATCCTGGTCTGAACTCTCCTGTCTACTGGATATATCATTGCCAGAACAATTTGATTAATCAAGGAGCCTGGTTCCTGTTTTTAATAATCTGCTCCAGCTGATTGTGTTCCCAGGGAGTTATATGCTGCAATCTAAGNTCCTGCTTCTAGCCTGCAATGCTCCAGAGTAACCTGCCAGCACAGCCTCTCATCTACCTGCTGGCCTGCTGCCGTACCTCAAACGCTTGGCTGCACCTCTCTGGTACAAGTCTGGTCCTAACAANGTTCACCTGTGTTATACAAACTGTTCCTTATTGTATATTTCCTGTGTTAAACAGTATTGTCAGTATACCTGCATCTTGTTCAATAACTACTTACAACTCTGGTCTCCAACAGTATTGCATCNGTTTCTGCCTCACAATCTTTTGATGTCATAATCCATTAATAAACCTGCTAATTTCCAAATCACATCCGCTCATTCTTTCTACACACGGGTTTCCGCAACATAGCACAAGAAACCAAAACGTGATACTAATGTTTTATTTACGACCAACACAGAATCAAACGTAAGTAGGTTCAGGATTTGTATGCATGTGAGGTCATGTTGCCTGTCAAGACTGATGATGCATTCTCTTATTTGCAGGAATACAACCTTACTGTAACTGGATTACCCATACCCAGTACCCTTCACACTCCAACACAGGGACATGCGCAGTGAGTGGAGTTGAAGCCTGAATACTTAATAATATAATAATACTTAATAAAGTAATTGCCAACTACTACTACTTTTCTAGGCTTGTGCAGTGAGAAAATATGCATAAACCCACCATACTACTTTTTCAGTCTGGATCAGGCCCAGATTATTTCATTGTATTCAATATGTTACCAGGCTGCTTTCAGGGTGTGAGGGATAACTGGTCCTGTTATTACCTGACGGTGTAGACAGACTTGCAAATGCAGCACCCAACAGATTACAGACCCTGGAAGACGGTCTCTGATGTGGATACACATAATGAGAGAGAACTGAGGAAACAACAAGTTTATTTGCACACAAATGCAGAAGATCAATTGGATGAGGGACACTGGATACTGAGGTACAAGGGATAACCAAATACCAGTAGACAGAGTAATAAATACAAAAGGTATTAACAGAAGGTAAACCGAATACAGGGACAAGAGTACACAATAACAGGAATCATAGGGTTACCATAAACACAACACACAGCAGGTTAAGAAGGTACAGGAGAACATGGAGCACACAACCAACAGCATACAGGGTGAGAGCGATATTGACGGTAACAGGGTGGGGGAGTCCTATTTAACTAAGCTGTCCAGGTGACAGCTAATAAATACAATTAACAAATGCCAACAGCAACACATACAAGCAAGGTATGTAATGTCCATAGCAAAATGTCCAAGATTGTCCCTAGGGGCCAAATAACTGTCCTAGTCCATATACATAACATAATACATATAAATTAGTTTACGTGAACTAATTTTAATTATGTATTATTTCTGTTGCGGCATAAATGATAATATATTAAAAGTTATTTAAATATTTTGTCTTAATAAAATAAATAAAAACCAGTTCAGCTATTAAAAATTTTAGGATAATAAGAGTAGGTGGACCAAAGTCATTTATACATAGTAACTAATGATACTAATTAAAATTATAGATGTTGTCTGTAAATAAGTATCTATACTGAAAGTTAACTAGTTAATCACCTCTCCTTGCTTGACACCTGAATATTCACTATTTGGAATGTTTAACATTAGGTCAAAAAGCATCAAAGGGATGTAGAAGATTACTTATACATTACATTAGTGCAGCTAATGCAAAAATAATGTGTTTCCCGCAAGTAAATGATATGAGGATAAGTTATGTCATTTATTTAGAATGGATTTACTTGAGACTGTTTTTGCAAAAAGAAAAAAAACTCTGGAGTCGTTTTTGAATGTTGGAAATGTTACATTCATATACTCACACCAAGCCTCAAAATTAAAATACAAGAGACAACAATATGGTGTATGAACCACAACACACCAATAGTTATAGAATGTTTTTAGAGTTTGTTTTTGGGTTGTCCTTGATATTTAGTTTGTTCTAATATTTGTAAACAATTTGAATGGAAGTTGTATTCACAATATAAAGCATGTGTTATATATGCATATATATTCATATGTATTGCCTTATTTGCATTTATCAATACATGGGCGGTGTGTTCTGTTTATAAGCGTTTATAAGCGTTGTATCACTGTCCATGGTGTATATATGTACCATATATACACCAACATAGGCATAGGTTTTTTTGGGAACAGAAATGTTTCCCTTTCTATGACAAACTGTAAATCTGTCTCCATATGTAAAAGTCTTATCATACAAGAGTCATTGCTGAAGATATTTCTTCCATCACACCTTGTGGTCATGCCTAAACCACGCCATAAACTCTAGGGGGAAGTGAGATTAATTATTTCAGACGTTCTAGATAACAGCATTTCATTGACAGCCTGGCCATGCTTGCTAAACCGGAACGTCGGCTGCGCTGCAGAACCGCAAAGCAAATTACTGTATTTTTTTATACACATGGGTGCACAAATGCACATTGCACCCTGTGGGAATAGTGCTTAGGCAGCTTATTTCACTTTGTATTACAAATAATAAAGAATTTTAATTATTATGCAGATTAAAGATGATCATATGACAGCATAAGCATATGGCTTGCACTTACTTGCATAAGTGTTCAGAAAGTTGTAGGTGTAGGAGATGTTTGTCTATGCTTTGAAAGAGAAACATATGAAGATGCCTCAGGGAGGGGTACATGTATAGAAGCCTCAGGGAGGACCACGTATGAAGAAGCTTCAGGCAGGGGGCAACATGTGAAGGCTACAAGGGTACATGTGAAAAGGTTACAAGGCTACAGTATATGTGAAAAAGTCACTTGTAAAGAAGCCTCAAGAAAAGTCACATATGAAGTAGCCTCAGGGAAAGTCGCATGCAGGGACGGACTGGGGCTGAAAATTAGCCCTGGGCCTAAATTCACTAAGCGGGGATTTGAAAAGTGGGGATTTTGCCCATGGCAACCAATCAGATTCGAGCTCACATTCCCCAGTATGTAAAATGAAGCTGAGAGCTCTGTTCCCAGACACATCAACTGCCACTCTGCCCTATCTGCTACAGACACTGCAACTGCCACTCTGCCCTATCAGCTAAAGACACCTCAACTGCCACTCTGCCCTATCTGCTACAGACACTGCAACTGCCACTCTGCCCTATCAGCTAAAGACACCTCAACTGCCACTCTGCCCTATCTGCAACAGACACCTCAACTGCCACTTTGCCCTATATGCTACAGACACCCCAACTGCCACTCTGCCCAATATGCTACAAATAACTGAACTGGCATACTGCCCTATCTGATCCCAGACACATCAACTGCCACTCTGCCCTATCTGCAACCAGACACCTCAACTGCCACTCTGCCCTATATGCTACAGACACCTCAACTGCCACTCTGACCTATCTGCTACAGACACCTCAACTGCCACTCTGCCCTATATGCTACAGACACCTCAACTGCCCCTCTGCCCTATATGCTACAGATAACTCAACTGCCATACTGCCCTATCTGTTCCCAGACACATCAACTGCCACTTTGCCCTATCTGCACCCAGAGACCTCAACTGCCACTCTGCCCTATATGCTACAGACACCTCAACTGCCACTCTGCCCTGTTTGCAACAGACACCTCAACTGCCACTCTGCCCTATATGCTACAGATAACTCAACTGCCATACTGCCCTATCTGTTCCCAGACACATCAAATGCCACCATGCCCTAACTGTTCCCAGACACATAAACTGCCACTCTGCTCTATCTGCTACAGGCACCTCAACTGCCACTCTGCCCTATCTGCTACAGACACCTCAACTACCCCTCTGCCCTATCTGCTACAGACACCTCAACTGCCACTCTGCCCTATCTGCTACAGACACCTCAACTGCCACTCTGCCCTATCTGCACCCAGACACCTCAACTGCAACTCTGCCCTATCTGATAGAGACACCTCAACTGCCACTCTGCCCTATTAGCTACAGACACCTCAACTGCCACTCTGCCCTATATGCTACAGATAACTCAACTGCCATACTGCCCTATTTTTTCCCAGACACATCAACTGCCACTCTGCCCTATCTGCAACCAGACACCTCAACTGCCACCAGGGCCGGACTGGGACTATAAATCCCTGCCCTGGCATTTAATGCACACAGGCCCACCTAGGGCTATCCACCAATCAGACTGCTAAGAGTTATCCTATTTTTTTTCTAGCTGGCAGCCAGTCAGTAAATGGCTGTCAGCACACTGATTGGTGGATGGCTTAAGCTTTCCAGCAGCACTTCGTAGCGGCCCATCATTCCAGTGGCCCATCTGGCATTTGCCAGAAGTGCCAGATGGCACATGTGAATTTCTGTGAAGCTTGTTCATATGTGAGGCTTGTTCATATGTGACTCACATATGAACAAGCCTCACAGAAATTCACATGTAAAGAAGCCTCAGGGAACATCACATATGAAGAAGGCTCAGGGAAAGTCACATTTGAAGAAGCCTCAGGGAAAGTCACATACGAAGAAGCCTCATGGAAAGTCACATGTGAAGAAGCCTCAGAGAAAGTCACATACGAAGAAGCCTCAGGGAATGTCACATACGAAGAAGCCTCAGGGAATGTCACATACGAAGAAGCCTCAGGGAAAGTCACATGTAAATAAGCCTATGGGAAAGTCACATGTTAAGAAGCCTCATGGAAAGTCACATGTAAAGAAGCTTCAGGGAAAGTCACATATGAAGAAGCCTCAGGGAATGTCAAATACGAAGAAGCCTCAGGGAAAGTCACATGTAAATAAGCTTCAGGGAAAGTCACATGTAAAGAAGCTTCAGGGAAAGTCACATGTTAAGAAGCCTCATGGAAAGTCACATGTAAAGAAGCTTCAGGGAAAGTCACATACGAAGAAGGCTCAGGGAAAGTCGCATACAAAGAAGCCTCATGGAAAGTCACATATGAAGAAGGCTCAGGGAAAGTCAGATACGAAGACCCCTCATGGAAAGTAAAATATGAAGAAGGCTCAGGGAAAGTCACATACAAAGAAGCCTCATGGAAAGTCACATATGAAGAAGCCTCATGGAAAGTTACATACNAAGAAGCCTCATGGAAAGTTACATACGAAGAAGCCTCATGGAAAGTCACATACGAAGAAGCCTCATGGAAAGTCACATACGAAGGAGCCTCATGGAAAATCACATATGAAGAAGCCTCAGGGAAAGTCACATATGAAAAAAAACCCAGGGAAAGTCACATATGAAAAAAAACCCAGGGAAAGTCACATATGAAGAAGCCTCACGGAAAAAACACATATGAAGAAGCCTCAGAAAAAGTCACATATGAAGAAGCCTCACGGAAAAGTCACATGTGAAGGAACCAGAGACAGCCATATGTAAAGAACCCTCATGGAAAGACACTCAGAAAGGGCCATTTTCATAGAAACTTTGGTGAAGGACAGGGACACTGGAGGGCCCCATGGTATGGAGCCAGTAGGAAATCAACATATGAGGAAGTTTTAGGAAGTTTTCTATNTCCCTGCAATCTCCCTGCTTAGTACATTTAGGCCCTGGTTGTACATTGCTGGAAATAAATGTAACTATACAAATGAAATCTGGGATCCATTATTGATCCATGCTGGCATTAATAATGTATCAACTCCATTGTAGTGAGCAGAGGTTTACCGTTCAAACTATTTTAAGAAAGAACTTCTACAGCATATGAAGGTGTTTAAGGACTATGGACCACATCCAGACTTACTACAAGAGGGCTTTATCTGATTTCAGTGATTGGAAAACATCCCCTGTGGTAGGCTGCATCATAAGGATGGGTCTGGGTCCAGAATATCTTCCCGGTAAATATTCTAATGGTGGGAGTATATACAGTATATCTCATTTAAATTGATAAACAAGACAGGGCTGGCATTAGAGACAGGACATTGGTTTCCAAATACAGAAATACAAATTGCCATTTATAAGAAATAAATCAATATACCATGTATCATATAAAACTAAACAAATGTACAGTTAAAAAATAATAAATGACTTCACAGATGGAATTCCATACATCAATAAGTATTAGATGCCAGTGAGGTTAATGCCAGCATTCAATGTGGCCCCTGGTTCTGTTCCATGTTGGGGTTGGACATGGGCAATAGACTATTGTGGCAGGACTGTCTCTATACCCAGTCTGATAAAGGGACAGGGGTCATGTAAGATGTAACAGGGTGTAGGGGAGGCCAATTAAAATGTAGAATCAGAATTAGTTGAGGGGTGATGTTTCCTAGCTGAACTTTAAATTGGCATTAGTGTCATATGAACTCTGTTCAGTTATTATGTACTATGACTTTATTCAAAGGAAAATAAAAATAATGTGTTCATCTGACATAGATGCATGGGTACGTTTATTTGTTTCTCCTTCAGCTGGGTACATAGACCCATTCACGATTTCACTTGCTGACAAATTGTCCAGCATACACACTACACAATAAATGGATAGTGCACATTATCTATAACAGAATGACATTATCTATATCAGATAATTAGGATTCTGCAACAGTCCTGCACATCCGAGACATCTGAATCTGCTCGCAAGATAGATAGATAGATAGATAGATAGATAGATAGATAGATAGATAGATAGATAGATAGATAAAAATCCACATTTATTCCCGGAGTGCTGAGCGCTGTTATAAGTAGTCAGCTGACAAACAGTGCAGGGGGAACGACAGCCACAGGCCCTCCTCTCCCCCCCGGGCCCTGTAGCAGTGGCACCCTCTTTGCTGCAGTTACTCCCTTTTCTGGATACATATATTAATATCAAACATAAGAAAATACTAATAATATATGCAGCGCTGATACAAAGTTTGGGAGCAAGAGTTAAACAGTTAAACAGTTGCACGTGTAGACCTCAGTGAAACCATTTTTTACTGCATGCTCAAGGATTTACAGTCTGTGCACCTCTCACATTGGTTATGCTCAGGTGTACACTTACACCTGTTTTGCTCTTAGAAAACAATTCCAAAACATGCGAACTATATCAACTTAAAGAGAGGGATGTTATAGGAAAGCTCCTCGCCAATGACATTCCTAATCAATAAAACAGGTTCAGGATACCATTCACAACCGAAACACTGACGACACACATAGGGGTGCAAGCCTGTCACAAATAACTGAACACAAAATAACAATGCAATGCTTATTAACTGTTACAGCAGTCCCTAAACACAAGAAGCCAATGCGAAGTGTAAGGAAAAAGCAATTACCTTTACCTGCATGGAGAGAGCCTGTGGCCAGTCTCACCAGGTACTGCACAAACTTCAGGATCTCGCGTTTGCAGCGCTTTCTACAGGTGCTCATTTTACAGAGATATACAATCACCCCTCTCAATGAATGGATGCGAGAAAGAGAAATAGCGCTCCTCTCCTAAGAATAATTCCTTCCAAAGTGATAATAAAAGTATTAGTGAATGACTAGAATCTAGCACATCAGCAAGGAGCTGTCCAGGAGTCAGTGCTCGTCTAGCTGGAGGTAAGGCTTCTCTCTCTCCGCTTGCTCTATGGTGACACACTGCAGACAGCCTGGCCAGTGATGCACATGTGTAGCTAACTGCATAAGCTACTGGAGAGATTTACTTACTTAATGCTCCCAGTACAGCCTTACAGCAGCCAACAGGAGGAGCTTGTAACCTGCACCTAGAATACTCATAGCACACGATTCATATATTTTTCATTAACAAATTAGCTGCCAAAGAACGTCAACCAAAGCCATGCTGCAGTAAGCCAATATTGCTGACTCTCCATTCATTCGATTTACATAACCGGCTATGGACATGCTTAGAAATGTGCCCAAAAGGATGCCACTCTGTCTACATCCATAATTTACTACACTTTCACGTGTGCTCCACCCTTTCCCGTAGTACAATCACTGGAGGAGGATTTCCCTTACGTCTGGTGACTATTTTAGACATTTGGGGGGGTGCTGCCTGTATTTGCCATGTGTATTCTTTAACTCCCATTAACTTCTCCTCAATTCTTTTCTTCACCCACATCCCTCCCTCTACCCTACTCTGTTATTAGCAGATACTAATTCAGTGGTTCCCAAACTGTGCCACGTGTTTCCCTGGGGTGCCGCAACGCTCTCACCGGGGTGCGATGGAAACATTCTGGTATCCTGGCCAGGGTAGTAGGGAGGGCGATGCAGGTGGATTGTGTGTATCTGACAGCTGTTAAATGACTGACAGTCTGCCGCCGCAAAGAGCACAAAAGAAGAGTGCAGGTATGTTCTCTGCACCTAATAATATAATATCAGTTAATAAAAATATAATATGATAGGGCAACATTGGATAGATGATGAGGAGGGAAACAACACAGGAGGAGATGATGAGCAGGGGGACAAGGAGGAGATTAATTCCCTAACTAACATCTGTAAAGTCAATCCTGCAGGCTTTACATCTAAAAGATGGCGCCCTAACTTCTGTTATCATTTCCCGCTCAATACCTCACCTTAGATCATCGCTTTGGGACAATGAGGCATTTTGGAACGCCAGCCTTTATTATTGACTGCATTCAGACCCTCTACACTAGCTCAGCAGATTCTTATCTCCCGAAAGCCAATATCTCAACATCTCTCCCCTATTGCATGGAAGAGTTAGTCACATAAGCTATTGAGTTATTCACATAAGCATTCCCCCTTCTATACTGGATTTAAAATGTATCACCTTGGGACCAGTAGGACCCTGGTGGGATTTGCATTTGATTGGGCAGCTATCACTGCATGTCCGGGAACTGCTCGGAATGGCTATTAGGGGGTATATTTAGGGGGGGTATATTTACTAAGCGGTGAGATTGCAGGGAGATTGAAATATCNTGTAATTCAAACCAAATCATCAAAGACTGCCACGGATCGGTTTCTTCAGGTACACCTTAAACAGTATACTGAGTAGTAATGTGTTTACAAATAGACAGCTCTCTCTATTCCCTCACTACCCTACAGTAATTGAACACAATTCCCAGTTATAAGCTATGACAGCACCTCTCCAGAGGATAATACAGGGACTTATTGACAGAGCTGTAATAAGCTGAGGGAGGGCATAGACATTGCACCTCTCTGCTGTATGTCCCTCTATAGTCATCAGCTGACCAGACAACAGGAAGACATATAAAGGAAAGTTATTTTATTTCTAATAATCAATTTACTTGGTATTTTCCTATGGTACTACATGCTTCAGCATGCCTTAAGAAAACAACAATTTTAACAAAATATCCATTCACAACATTCAATTTCAATTTTACCTAGCAGTTTTACAAACCATAACTAACTACTGACTCCATGAAATGTTGCCTATCTCCCTGATGCTAATACAGTGTGACACCCCCCCTATCTTGATTAGAATGACCTTTCAGGAATGCTTGGTTTTTATTGTTGTTGCACCACTGTCACGCCTGACCCAGTACTACCCAATCATTGACCGAAACCAATGATGGAGGGGAGGGCGAGGAGACCCACTCCAAACAGCTAACCTTAATTTCCTTTCCCTCCCTAACCCAACTGGACTCGGACTTGGTTGACGGAACAGTGTTGGCTGCATCCACGACAGGACTTGACTGACGTTTTGCTGGCTCTTGCGGACCATCCCAGGCCTCCTCGCCGGTGCTCTCACTTGGGACGGGTAGACAGGCTTCCACCCAATCTTCTAACCCGGACTCCTCCAGGTCTTCCTCCCAGTTCTCGTGGGGCAATGCACCATCACCGGTCTCCAACGGATCAGCTCAACACAGTCCTCCACGTATTTTGTCTCCTGCTTCGACCGATGAGCCAACTTCTGTAGCCACTTCTCTTTGTGCCTGGCTGCACAGTCTCTCCTCTTCTTCCAGTTCATTTGGTCTCTCTGTGGCTTTCAGTAGACATTTCCAGGCCACTCCACCGCTTTCTCCAACTACCCGTCCCATCACCAGTAGGTGACTCGTCTCTGTTGGGCCATTCACCGACGGACGCTGGACTATACGGCCTCACCAAATGAACTGGGCGTCCCGTGGGTGCATACGGCATCTCCCCCTGCTCGGGTCTCTGCACTTCCCATGGATAAACATACGAGGTCCAATCACTCCTCCTTCTCGGTGCTCCGATGCTCCAGGTATGCCCAATCACACAGGGATTCCATCATCAAAACCGCCAGTTGTGTACTAACACCATCCAGGTCTTAACATTCTCCTCATTTTCCCGCGCTTCACAGCTTTTATACCTCTCACGTCAGTCCTCATTAGCCAATCAGAAGACCCGGGGTCTGTGGTACACACGTGAATCATAGACATCGAGGCGCCTGTTCTAGCACCCGCTCGCTCTTCAGCCAATTAGCTTGCACATAATAACATCACCTCTTTTTCACCCCAGCAACAAGTAATTAAAGTCAGAGCCACTAACCTTATTCCACCATCAACCCCTATGACCCTGGGCATCCCGCTATCCTCTACCTGACACTGCTCAGAGGAGTTTTTCTAATGCTCATACATACAAACACACACACACATTATATAAAGGTATAAACATTTTATATTCTTTGATTTATCTCTACTTATGATGGCAATAATTCTGGCATTACATGGTGAGGAAGCATTTTTTTTGTCTTTTTGACTTATTGAACTTTAAATATTTGAGAAAAGTGACAGCCATCATTAATTCTGCTGATGCCATGTGTGGGACCACTTACATTTCCAAAACAATGTCACATTCACAGGGTGCAGTATCTCTCATGGTGAACTTAGAGACCTAGATTGAACACAATAAATGATTAATGTGGTCACTTTTTTGTTGATTTACTGCCAAAATGTTGTTTTATTTGTGCCTCTGTAAAGTAGGTGCTGACTAATCAAACTTGGAGACACAATGTTGTTACTTAGTGTATGGGAGTAGGCCGTTACCCCCTTCTCATCTCCTGATTGAACTCATACTGCAGATACTGCACTTTTCTATGAAGCGCTTCTATGAAGTGTATTTAAAAATACATGTAACAGGATGATGTCTGATTGTCATGGGGTGAAATTGGCAGAAGTTATTAAAAGTCCATACTGTACATTCTCAAACTCCCAGACATATTAGTTTGTTTTTTAAAATGTAACTTTCCAGCCTTTATCATCTATCTACAGTATCCAGGGATGCTATGGTATGCTTTTTTTTTTTTTATTATTTAATGAAGGAAAACTCTTTTGGTTTACCTTATAGCACAACAGTTACTGTAAATTAGAGTTGAGCTAAAAACTTCACCTCTAAATATTTTAAAAGTGATTTGAAAAGTGTTGCGTTTCTTCTACAATAGATTTTACTCCCAACTTCAGGAGCTTTGATCATAATATTGACTTTACTCCCAACTCTGAGTCAGCCTATCTGTGTTTAAAACTAGGGACATTGCAAGTAGTATGTGGGCCATACCAAATGACAGCTTTGAAGAATGTGACAAAGACTCCACTATGTTACCCATTTCTATTGTACAAACAAACAAATAATCGATACTGTTTACGTAGTGCAGCCACTTTGTGCACCACACTGCTACTGAGCAGGAGAGCAGCCACAGCACAGACACAGTGCTTGACTGACTCATTCCATTATTAAGGTGATGGGTCAGTCAGGTACTGTGAAGGCATCAGAGTGATGCTAGTGTGACTCCAAGATCATGTTAGCATCATTCAGTGAGCAGGGAGCCACAAAGGAGCAAAAAAAAAACTGGTGAAATAGAAGAAGGCTATAGATATAAAAAGTAAGTCTTGGAAAAAAGATAGGGAAGAAGGTTAGGCTAGAGATAGCCCAAGGTGAAGAAGGGAAGGCTGGAGACATAACAAAGAGAAGAAAGGAAAGTCGGAGACATAGCAAGAGGGAAAATGATGGCTGGAGACATATCATGGATCAGAAGGAAAGCTGAAGACATAGAAGGGAAGGCTGGAGACATTCAAGGGGCAGAAAGTAAGTCTGGAGACATAATAAGGTGTGAAGGCTGGATACATATAAAAGAAAGAAGGGAAGGCTGGAGTCATAAGTAGGAAGATTGGAAGGTTGGAGACATACAAGAAAAAACAATGAGAAGGCTGGAGACATGCAGCGATAGAAACATAGAAAGTGACTTATCTAGTCCGCCCACACATATAATAGAGAAATAATCTCACTGTAGTCAAAACCTTAATCTCAAGCTATGTAAATATAAATATATTGTGATGTTGTGATTTAAACATCTTTCATTTAAAGGTGTAATTTGAATTTTGGTATTTGCTATAATATTGTGCTATATAGGGATTATGAATTTCCATGAACAGCACAGATTATAAAACAAGTGTAAAAATAAATTCATTCCTTAAAATA